>JAQZBX010003238.1:0-66461 GCA_029593785.1 Cabassous unicinctus
AATAAGAATCCAAGACACATTTGTGTCAAGTGTAGGCTCTTGCAGGGGAATACTTATGAATAGAACAGATTACAGGTAAAATGTAACACATGGTTGGGCTGCCAAATTAAAAAAATGAAACCATAACATTCAGTATGGTGATAGATGTTGTGATGGAATTGTCTTCCTGGGATATTCTCTAACTAACCCAAGATATTTCTAAAAATGAATATGTTTTTTACCTCTCTTAATTCAGAATGGATGCAGAAAACTTCTAAAAAGAGAACACCTTTCAATGTATACATTATTAAAGATATGTTGAACAAGGAACTATTTTAATATGTGTAGAGAACTTGTTTCAAGTACACCTGCAAACCAGATCAGAATTATCTAAAAATTATTGGATTTTCCTCAAAATTAATTTATTATTATTTAAGAACCAGAGTTGGTACATAAACTATTTATGCTTTCAGAACTCATAAAAATAAAGTATTTCTTCTCTATGTCAGCAACACCCTGTAACTTAATATAATACACATGCAAAAAAGATTATTTTGATACAAAATAAAGCACTACACATCAATCAGTCTTCTACAAAGGGATTTGCAAAATCATATCCAATGATTACAGTTTTTAAGTTATATATTTTGGGATATGTCTTTTTCTACTAATCTTTTCCACCTGAATCTTAGCCTTTCATTTTCATTCTTATAAGGAAAGATACTTATTATATTGCGACCAGGTCAATAGACAAAGATTTGTAATTCTCCATTGGACAAGAATTCTAGTCTATTAGGAACATGTATATATATGTATATACAGATATTATTAATACTGTATATGTGAGTTGCTTTATCCTTATCACTGAATAAGAATTTCATATTTAAGATCATTTTGGAATGAATATGAAAATAAATGTAAACATCTACACTGATGGAAAGAACTTGATAATTCATGTAGAGCATAACGGTGGGGTGGAAAGGCTTATAATCCCCTGTACTCCTTGGTTGAAGACATGGATATTCACAGTTATGTTGAGAATTTAATTAACAGCAGAATGTTGAATTTTTTTCTCCTTCTTGTTTTTAATATTCTCAGAAGAATAAAATGATATTTCTTGCCCTATCACATTTTGTTTATTTATCACATTTTTATTGTTACTGTTTATGTCTATAGTTAAGCCACCTCGGGAGACATTTCCTTCCCAGACTGCTCTCCCTTCACCAGATATATCTGCTCATTCCCTTTGTCTTAATTAGGACAGTGGCTGCCTGTCTCTATATTTGGGCACAGAGAAAAATGCATTCAAAACTCTTGTTGCAAAACTACTACACTAATATTAAAATCTTTACTTAATATTAAGACTGCCTTGCAATTTCATGGCTCCACATGTTCTGAGTCATCTTTTAGTCAAGATGTCTCTCAACAGTGCCTAGCTGATATATTTTATAGATTCCTATATCTTCTTAACGAATGCCCCTGAATTACACTCTGGCCTTTACAATCTCACTGCTGTTACTATCCAGCTCTCTGATTTTTTTCCCCAGAATCCTTAGACCCAACCTATTTCCTTGACAATTGCTTCTTCCAAATATATTATTTTCACATCCTAGACTTTGCTTGTTTCTATATAAAAGACCTTTTTGAGTGTAATTTCAAATGTCTTCTGCCTCAGCAGTGGTGGCTATTCAATGCTGACATTGAGACTTTTAATGGTATAAGGTTTGAGGAACAAGTGGTAATGCTTTGAAATGAAAAGTAGAAGATTGGGACAAAATTAAGCAAAAAGTTAAAACAATATGCAATTAATACATTAAACTAAAGCATAGATATAAATTTATTTATATTAATTAGTGTTATGAGCAATTAATTGTTGGAATTTTTCCAAAGGTAAATGCTTCATGGATCCTAAGTATATAAACCTTTATAATGTAAATTTAGAGATAACTGATCTGAACAATTCTATTTTTGACTGTAAGTCCAAATCAAATTTTGTCTTAACATCAGAATTATGATGTAAACCACAGTGCAAGAATAGAGAAAAATATCACTAAAATACCTTTCACTTAAAGATGTCTAATAAAGATATCTTCACACTTTTTTTCATAAAAGATTTATATTGACCATTTATTTCAACTTGTTCTAAGAACCTAGAATAAGATTTTGAATCGTATCTTATAAAGTATCTATGCTAAATTACCTACTTTATAAAGGAAAACTAGAGCCCAGAAAAGCTAAGTGACTAACAAATACACAAGCATATAAACAGGGACAAAAGCTTCATCAGTCATATTTTTGACCTTCTCAACTAATTTTTTCTTTTGATGTTGAATACAATCACCCCTCATTTTTTGCATGATAACACGCCAAACTTACTTCATGTACTTTTATTTTGGGGTACCAATCTGTAAAAATTTCCATCAAACTTTTGTATATGCTGAACTTATAATGTATCATAAATTGTATATATCTTCTTATGAATGCTGTTATGATATCAATATACATGTAAAGCATTAATAAAAAGAAAACAATACTTTCATGAAATGAACTGTTCGTAGTTCTTAAAATTAAAGTTAAGGTGATAGATTTGTCATTAATCTGTTCTCTGTAATTTTACTTTTAAACTTTATTCAATAATTATTAATTTCAGATGTTCTAATTTATTTCATAAACATTTATTGCATCTCTATTGAATGCTTAGATTGGAGGATAGAGTGTCTCTGCTCTCATGTGGCTTTCAACATTGTAGGAAAGGTAAGCAGTGAAAAAGTAAAGGATGAATAAATAATATAGCTGCAAATATTGCTAAATGCAGGTCCAGCTGACAGACATTGATGGAATAGTAAAGTCCTTTAAATTATAAAGCCCTCTCTGAAGTGATAACTTTTGAAAAAAGGTTGCATTATGCAAATAAATTATAGCAAAATGCTTGAATTTTATTTAACCTGTAGTGGGATGACACTGTAGGGTTAAAAGCAGAAAAGCACCATAATTTGATACACAGCTCATATTAGCTGCTATGCATAAGGATAGACTACAAGAAATCAAGAGTAGAAGGAGGGGAGCAGATGTAGCTCAAGTGGTTGAACGCCTGCTTCCCATGTACTAGGTCCTGGGTTTGATCCCTGGTACCTCCTAAAAACAAAACAAATGGAAAAAACAACTCTAATTGGGGAGTGGATGTGGCTTAGTGGTTGAGTGCCTGCATCCCATGTAAGAGGTCCTGGGTTGACTCCTCAGTACCTCCTTAAAAAAAACAAGTGGAAGTTAGGACACAAGTTAGGGGCTATTGCTTATTTTTATTAATTCAAGAGATTTTGCAGTGACTGTAACAACAGTGTGGGCAGTAGAGGTGGTGAGATGTGGTCACAATCAGAATATGTGTGTGTGTATGTCATGGATTGTAAATTATATATATTACATACCAAATGTACAGACATACATATATACATACATACCATAGATATGCTATAATTACATCATTCAGCTTGATGAATTTTAATAAATTTATATGTCATGCAATCCAGTTTTAGAGCACTTCCATCACCCCATAAATTTCCCCTATGTGAAGGTATAATTGCTGAAGGAATGGATGTGGACGTTAGAGAAATCAAAGGTGACTCCTAGATTTTTGTTCTGAACACTCTGTGGATGTTGATGCTATTTACTGCATATAAAGATTGATAAAGGATTGGTTTTGATGGAGGGAAACTAAATTTTGGTTTTGGACATGGTAAGGTTGAGATAACTTTTAGACAAGGCAGTTGGTTTAATGAGTCTAGTGCTCATAGGAGCTATTGGGATAAAAGAGGAAAATACATTGCCATATTGGGAATATATGTGATCACCAAGGCTGTGACTACAAATGGAAATAAGAACATAGAAGACTGAACCTTGGGACAGATTTAGAAATAAGGGAGAAGAATAACAGCAAATGAGATACAGAAGCTCCATCCTTGAAGCAGGAATATAATGCAGAGACTGTTTCATCCAGAAAACGTGAGTAAAGTATATGAGAAAGGACACAAAGATGTAGGTTAGTGGAGTGAGGGGATAAATGCCTGGAATTCTCTTAGGTGAAGAGTTTTCTATAAAGGGGACAAGAAAAATGAGACACTAAAAGAAGGAGAAAATGGGGACAAGTTTCATGTTGACTTGGCTCATAATAAGGAAAATTTATCTTATTGTATTTGAATTCTAAATTCATATTCTAAATTTGACCCCAAATATCTAGCTACTCCATGCAATTTTGTCATCTTGTAAGATAATGGCTTTGCATTCTACTACATTTTTTTTAAATGACTGGTGTTTTATAGATTTGAATCTGGTCTAGAGAGACGAATAAAACAACATCATTTTATTCTTTATATATGTGAACTGAGGATGAGAAACTCAGTAAAATTAATAAAATTCTTTGTAAGCTTCTGCTGCAAACAGCTCAAACTTGCAAAGTGTTTATTATTACTACTTGTAATTGAAGAATCTGCTTTGAATGCTCACATTCACCTTTAGAACTAGGATGAAATAATGTAATTGTTTATTTAATCACAGTGCATGCTTATAAATGTGGGTTTGCTTATGTTCTTTTCTTTTATTTTTAAAGAAGCTTTAGATTACATAAATGTTACACAAAAAAATATAAGGGATTTCCATATGCCCCACTCCCTACCCCTCCCACACTCTCACATCAACATCTTTCATTAGTGTGGTACATTGCTACAATTGATGAACACATATTATACCCTGCTGCTAAATGTGGTCTATAGTTTACATTGTAGTTTACACTCTTATAATTTTATAGGTTACTACAAAATGTGTAATGGCTTGTATCCATCATTGCAATGTCATGCAGGACAGTTCCAATGTCTTGAAATTGCTCCAATGTTACTTCACTCTCCCTCCCCTCAGAAGCTCTGGTGACTGCTGCCTTTATATCAATTATACAAGTCTTCTATTGCTAGAATAATAATAAGTGTATAATGGAATAATAAGTCTACTTTAGTCATTCCCCAATCTTGAGGATTTAGGGATGGTGATGCCCACTGTTTCTAATTGAGATGGGGCTTAGATCCCATGGGGCAGATGGATGGAACTATCTTGCTTGCAGTTGCAGACACTTGCTGTTCCTTAGGATGGGCATTGTCCATCATCATCTCCTTGTTAGTTGTCCTGGGTGAGTCAAATGAACTGTAGCGCAGGTGTTGCAACTCTGTGGGATTCATGGCTCAACCAGCACATGAACGGGCCAAAGATTTAAGTCTCTGAGACATATATTTACCATGTATAGTGGTAATTATAGATTCAAACAAAAGGGGCAGAGGAGCTATGTGTAGGGAAACTATAAATGAGCCTAACTCTGTTACACTGGGGAGCATAAATTCCAAAGTAATGCCCACTGACAGGGTGCTGAATTCCTGAGCTTGTCTGCCCTGCTTATAGTGTCTAGATGTCTCCAGAGCCCTCAGGAGCCCTGCTGTTTGAGTCACTGTTTACAGTGGCAGTCAGTAAGATCCTGCTAAGATGTGTAAGTGTAATGTCTGGAATGACCTCCTGACTCACTTTGAAATCTCTTAGCCATAAAAATTCATTTGTATTTAATATTTCCCCTTTTTGGCCAAGGTCTTTTTCCAGATGCCTTTCTGGTTGGCACTTGATAATAATTCCTCGGTGTCAGGGAGCCTCATCCCCAGGAGTCATGTCCCACTCTCGGGGCAGGATGGGGGTGTGTGTTTAGATGCTGAGTTTGGCTTTTCCCTCCCCCTACCCTCGGAACCTGTGGTAACCACTAAATTTCAATTTTGGAAGAATAATATTAATAGTTACTTGCAATAATATTGAAGGTGTGACATATTTGTCTGTTGGCTTTTATTAAGCATTGCCCATGTTCTGGAGAAATTCTTGTCCCTCTAATTGAGAATTTAGCAGGACTCCCCAGGATGGGAGATATTTTCTTGTTTATTGTGTGGGTCTCCACCCAGTGAGATAACACACTATGACAAGATGAACACTTCCATATTCCATATAGGCATGCACCAGGTGTACCCTATATGTTCTTGAACTTTATCAACTGCCTTCTGCACATAAGGAAGGGTGGATGCATGTAAGATGTAAAAATGGAATTATTTAGAATAAGGTAACTTTGTGGGAAGATGCTTCCCTAGTACCGGTAAATAAAATGAATTGTACAGAATATATTTTGAAAATCAGTGTTATCTAAACTAGAAATAACAGCATAGTAGATTATGGGAGAAATTTTCATAATAACCCTGGACTTTTGGAATTTTACTTATTTTTTTTTCTTTTCAGCAAATAAGAATAACGTTTTTTTCTCCTTTCAGAGTCCAATATGTTTAACTGACTTTGATTGATGTGTAATAAGTTATTTTCTCATGAAAGAGATGTATTTTTTAAACTATTGTTAACTTTCCCATTTTAATTGCATTTATAGCAATGATATTATGCACTACTAGTTTATATCATTCACTTCTAGAGTTTAATGAGTCATGGTTTAAGCATCTTTGAAAATAGGAATGACACTCTTCCCATTCAGCATTTTTGTCTGAATTACATATTAAAATAATTTTCTAACATTAAGTTGAAATCTGTCTTCCTTTGTCCACCTTGATCATAGCATAAGATAATTGCTGGAGATATCAATTTTTCATATCCCTTCAAATACTTGGAATGCAACCATAATTTCTCTCCTGTATCTTTGCTTCACTAGGCTCAATGCCTTCCATTGTTTTCCCTTTGTCTTTTTTCCCCCACTCTCCTCATCATATTTTACCCTGCATGGGATCTGTTTTCAACAAAGGCAGATTGAGTTATATGCATAGTTTAAAGTTTGCTATGAAACAAAATACAATATGGTTAACAACATTCTTACTCTGAACTCTATTATTCAACTAATGTGATTTAATATCTCATTAGATATATGGCAACAATTTTACTTTTGTTTTCAACTAAAATTCCATCAATTTTATTTCCTTGAGCTAATGCTAAATCCCACCTTTCCCATTTTGTTTTTGTGCATTGTATTCCCATCCTTCCCTCAGCCCTTCCTTCCCTCCCTCCCTCCCTCCTTCCCTTCCTTCTTCCCTTCCCTCTAACCTATCACCTTCCTTTTACTCTCCCTTCCTTACTGTCACTTTCTCTTTCCTTTCTTTCTAGAGTCCCTTCCTTTCTTCCTTACTTTCTGCATGATCACTCTACTGACAAATGTCAATAATAGTTCCTGTTGACATAAAGGCAGACAATTGGGTAAATCGAACAGTTTCATATTATAAAGTACACAGAAAAAAAGCATCACAGTCAGGATATATAGCAGGGAGTGTTACAGGATGATTTAAATCCTCATTGAGCACATGCACAGTTTTATATGATTCTATCTGAGTGAGCATAAGATCTTCTGAAAAACCATTTCCTTAAGTGTCAACACCATATACATTGAGCTGGAGCAGCTTTTCATATAGAGCACTTAGGATTTGTTCTGGGATTCAGCTCATCTGGCACCCTGATCATTCTCAGTTATGCCTGGTATGTAACACAATTACAGGATGACATAGATAACTGCACACTTAGGTATTTATATATTCTTTTGCTTGCTCTCTTTTAAGTCTGTACAGCTGTGGCTCTACATTAAGGTGAGTTGTAATTTTAAAATTCTTTTTCCTTTCTTGAGCTAATATTTACATATAGTAAAATCCATCCTTCCTTTTTAGATGTACAATTCTATAAATTTTGAAAAATTTGTAAACACCATCACAATCAAAACAAGGATATTTCTATTACCCCAAAAGATTTACTCATTAATATTTGTATTCTATCCCATTTCCCCATCCCTAGTCCCTGTTATTATAGTTTTGGCTTTTCTAGAATGTCATATATTTTTCCTTTTTACCAGAGCTACTGCACTGTTTTTTTAAAGTGAGCTTATAATGGGCAAAAGAAATTGTGCTAATGAGACCAGGTAGCACTACTTTGACCCTAGACAGTGTATCTTACGGCTCCCCAACTGAAAAGAAAATGATATATTTTACGGCTCCAGTCTTGAAAGTATTAATTGTAAGTTATTTATCTAAATTGTACTTCATTAAAAAAAAATCATACAACTTGGAAAGGAAGGATGTCCAAAAATCCAAAAATATTCTTGGATTAGGAGAAAATTATCTTAACAAATCCAGTTGCAATTGAATGGCTATTTTATATGATGTTTACCAGAAGAGATAAACCAGAATGCACATCCAAAAGGTCCTGTGCAGGTGAAGATGAGGCATGAGTCCTGCTGAGATAAGAACCTGCTGGTAAAGTACATTCCTTCAAATAGAGGTTAGATTTCTTCTGCTGTGTGAAGATATGCCAAGGAAGTAGTTCTCAAAGAGTTGAATGAAACAAATAAACAGATTGGTGATGAGAAATGATTTAAAATTCTAGTGATTTTGGGGGAATGGAGTTGACATTATCCACTAAAGCATAGTTATCATTTTCTAGTGGAAGAATAAAGACTGAAAATAGCATATGCTGTGAAAGCTTGGTTGCAGAATACAAAGGAAATTCTTTGAAACAGCATTTAAATTTCTCTCGGAAATATACATATTTTATCTTCCTATTTTGTGGGGATCAAGCATATAGAGCATATACACACCATGAAGGAGAGCTCCAAACATGAGGGACATGCTTGCTCCCTCTCTCTGGTCCCAATTTGGTCTTTAGATTCTTAGGCACTATTCCCACTCTAGACAAGCTGGAAACAGATTTAGAACGCATAAACATATGTGTTAGAGGAATACCTCCAGAAGAATCTTTAAGTTCAAAAGAAACAAAATATTATGAAATGCATAATTCTTCTGAGAAGGAAAAATAGTTCTATAATTTGTTTTGGATGTGGCATTTGGGAAGTTTGAGATAATTGTTTTGCACATTGTAGTTTATATGTATGTACTTATGGGTAATTAATTAATTAATATATTATATATATTTTAAAACTCCAAGCAAGTTGTAAAAGAGCAAAGAACATCTGAAACTTTTCCTTTCTCTTGAGTTTATTGGAAGAAAAAAAAGTCACTAAAAATTCATGATAATGAAATTAGTTAAAAATATTGAATAATATATGATAAATATGTCATTAAATAATATCTGAAACAAAAGAATATGTTTTCAAGGAAGCCAGTTTTGGGAGACTGGGCAGGATTTACTGTGGTTATAGAGGAATAACCATATTTTAGACACTTGTGACTTACTCTCTAAACTTGATTCCTGTAATGATTTCTTTTTTTCCTTTTTGATGAAGAGTCATAAATTACACACATGTTTCTATAGGTATGGGTGTTTTTGTTTTTTTTTCTCTGTCTTCTGTTTGAAAAATAACACTCCAAAGAACACTGGACTTGCCATATCATAATTTCAACTTCTCAGCCCATTTTTAGAGAGAATTGGTCTGCCGAAATAGCTTAGACTTCTCATCACACTATTTTATCAAGTTGTTGCTCTTGAAATCTCCCAAAAATATTTAAAAAATAAGCCATCTATTAAGGTATCTGAAATTGCTAAGGATGCAATATATTAATTTTCAAACTGCTTCAAACAGTGCTTCATGCACTGTAATGACATTACAATAACATTCCACCTGTAAAAAAATCACAGCAAACTGTACAAAAAGCACAAAAGGAAATTAGTATTGGGACAGTGAGAACAAGGAATGCTGAGGAAAAAGAGGGAATCAAAAGGCAATGAAAAATATGAAAAGATTTTTTTCCTTTAAAGATATTTCTACCCTAGCCTTTCTTAACATAAATAGCAATTAAAGCCAATGATTTCCTATTAAAAACTAAGGAAAAGAGTCTTTCCTAAGGAAAAGGTCCTACAATTGGAACATCTTGGACTTCTTGACAGCTTTCATTAAAACCTTTGAAAACACCAATCTATGCAAATATGTGAACTCCATATTGCAAATAATAAATTCAGTTATTTTCTTTGAGAGCAAAAACAGATAGGATAGACAGGTTATAGGAAAACACTTGTAGTTCACACTGTCAGCCCTTCCTTCTTTTCCACAAAGCCAGTTTTTGTGCTCATGGAAGCTAATAGGTTCAGGCAGCCAATTCTGTGTCTCTTTGGATGGTGCAAGACGGTGATCCTCAAAAGGAGCTCTGCTCCCACAGGTTCAGACCCACTTTTACGTAATTCCTGAGTCCTGTAACTGCTTAACACATTTTAAACGGCAGGCTGAATATTTAGTTCTGATAAGATTTTCCCATTTCCATTTGATTTATTCTTTCATGCACAGGTTATTTAGAAGTGTATTGCTTAACTTTTTAACATTTAGGATTATTTAATTTTGTTTTATTGTTAATATTGGGGTCTTTTATCCTAATGTTTGTTTGTTTTTTGTCCTTATTATAGCACTTACTGAGACTGTTAAAATCTCCCGTTATGATTGTAGATTTGCCTATTTCTATTTTTAGTTATATATCAAATTTTCCTCCATGTATTTTAAGGCTATGTTATTGAATACATTCAAATTTTGAGTTCCAAAATGTTCCTCTTGGATAGGTAATTGTAGTATTATGAAATGTGTCATCAAATGCTCTTGCTCAAAAAACATTTTATTATGGTTGCAGAACTTATCCTCTAATATCCTTTTACTTTATACCTTCTGTAAACTTTTTTTTCAGGTTTAGCTCTTGTGAGTAGCATAAGTCAGAATTTGTTTTCTTAGCCACTGTGATAAACTTTACATTTTATTTGGAATGCTTAATCTGGTTAGATTTAATATGATCACTGATATATTTGAGTATAAATGTAATACCTTATTATTTTTTCATTGTTTCTATATGTGTTTGTTCCCTTTCTTATCTTCCTTAGAACTAACTGAATTTTTTTATTCCATTACACTTTTCTTAGATTATTTATGTGTTCTTTCAGTTTTCTTTCTCTCCTATCCTAGAAATTAAAACATGCTACCTTGACTTAATATATTCAAGATAAATGAGAACTTTTACCATTTTAAAACAATATAATGACATTAGAACCCCTCTTTCCATTGATACCACATCTATCTTCCTTCTGCAGTGATATATTGCCATGCTTTTTAATAGTATAAATTTACCCTTCTCATTGCTTTTTATTCCGCATTTCTTTCTGTAATTATTTTCCCTGTACCTGAAAAACCTTCTTCATTTGGAACATTTAGGAATTTTGTATTTATGAAAATCCTTTCTTTTATCTTCTATTTTGAAGAATGTTTTCACTGGATAGAGAATTCTAGGTTGGCAGTTACCTTTCCAGCTCTCTAATAACATTACCCCCTTATCTTCTATTTTCCATTGTTGATATTTTAAAGTAAACTATGAGTGATATTGTTGCTCCTTTGAGGATAAAATAACACTTTAAAAAATTAAGATATTTTTTTTCTTTGTTTTTCAGTAATTTTAAATTTTTTGTATATATTTTGCTTTTAAATCTGCTAATTTTTGATAGACTGTTAATCATTGTGCAAAAATTTGTAACGGAAATTTAAGGGTCTGTGTGTGGTTATTGTCAGCCAGCCAGGATATTATTTTTTCTGCCTGGCAGTAGAGTAGAGACAGATCAGCTCAGTCAGTCTGGGATTGAAGACTACAACACTTGAGAGTGGACTGTGTCTGCTCTTACTCCATTTGAAAGCCTGGAGTGTTTACCAGGGACCATCTCTTTTGTCAGGTCCTTAACTAAAGGTTCGTCTTCTCTGACCATGAAATTGCCAAAAGTTCCCTTTGGCAAAAGTTTAAAAGTAAGCAAATGACTACTGGGTGCCAACTGTTTGGCTCCCCTCTCTGCAATCCTCTTTCTCTGTGAGATCTTAGCCCCTCAAGTAATGGTGCTATGCTTTATTATAACCTTGATTTTATACTTTCTAGACTGAAGAGACCACTAATCCTGCCAATTTCGTTTTCCATGCCTTTACTCTTTACACAAATCAGCAAGGGAAAAGTGACATAGAATTTTGGGCTCAGCTTGGTATACTTCCTTTTGCAGGAGACTAGGTGCTCAAGTGCTAACTGCCTAGGGAGTTTTCCAATATTTTAAAATAGCTTTAAAATTTTTAAAATGTAATTTTCATAGTTTTTCCTCAGAATCTGTTTGGTCTGCTATGAGTTAGTCTTTCCTCATTAGATTATAGTGATTTTATTAGGAAAACAAAGGGCTTTTCAAAGAAGGGGATGTCCCCTCTCCATATGTATCTACATTATGTATACATACATATATAATAGCATATGTGCATGCGTATGCGTGTCAACTATATAAATCTGTACACAAAAATATACATACATATATACAAAGAAGCAGCATTTAAAGAATAAAGAAGCAGTTTGTTGGAACAAGATTTTCCATTTGAATAAAGGATATTTTTTTTGAGTCTTTCACACAGATATTGATTTTACTGACGGTATTGATATTGTTGTGTACATTTTAAAAATTATTTTTCTGTCTCTTCATTCCAAACCACATGTTTGTTTTTAGGAATTTTCCTTTCAGTGCCCAAAGCCAGGTTCCTATACTTTGTATTTTGATATTGTACATTATTTTTACCTATTTCAGCCAGCACTCTAACTTCAGATGGTTTAAATGGCTCCATTGTTAACTATTTCCATGACTTAAATCATCCCATAACCTTAAGGCGACCAAAATATAAAAACATAAATACGAGAAAGTATATGGAAATATATAATAATTTCAAATATATGGGCTTTTGTGAAACAAGATACTAGAAATAATTTTAAGTGTTTAAATAATTCCAGACATGTAAATTTGATCATATAACTTTATTGATCATGATCTTGTCTAATTCTTGTAGTAACTGGTACAAATTTGGAGATGCTATATTGACTATGTTACACACAATTCAGAGGAAAATAGAGCGATGAAGTCTACAAATTATTTTAATAGATAATTACTTGACATATTATGGACAAGTTTCTAATAAGTAATCATTCTACCCATGTAATTGTTTCTAATTATTTCAATTCATTGAACATTTCAGTTGATTTTTAACATAATGACTTGAGATATACAAACTTAAGCACTTTGTGCACATAAATACTGAGTGAAAATCAAAATAGTAAAATAAGGATTTGATTAATCTGCACAATCTAAACATTTAATTAATTAGCTTTAATGAATTTGTAAATACAAACTGTTGTTTCAATTAAGGAAATTGTCAGTTATGTATGGTGTTACCATTCAAATGATTGTGGACTGATAATAGCTTGAAACAAAAATATATTATGTAAAAAGCCAGTAGGTTTTGTCCAAAATTATAAAATTGTGTTTTACATCTTTCACAAATATTGACAATAATCTTTTATTGTTAATTAAAAATTTTATATGAAGTCAGCAAAGTGTAAAGTACTGCAATGCACTATCACATATGCTTAAAAATAAATCTGAAATATATTTTGGATAAGATTTTGGCTCTTTTCTTTAAGTAGAGATGATAGATAACTAGATAGATAGATAGATAGACAGACAGAACAACATTTTGTAAATGGAAGTATTGTTTAGTACTCCGTTTTGCCTGAAAAAGTAAAATATGGAATCTCATTAGAATTACTTTTAAGAATTTAAGGCAAGATACTTGTCTCTATCAATTGAAATGTGTAATCTAAACTCAGCAAGAGAATCTCTATATAGGTAAGAGTAAAATCTGTTAAGCAGTACACATTATATATATTTTAATTTTTTTGATTGACAATTGAAGAGAAACAAAATCCAAAAATAGGAAATGAAAATATTGTTAGAATAAATGGCTCATTAAGTGTGAATTGTGAAGGTCAGAGCATGGTTCCATATGTATAATTTGAATAGGATCAGAATTTTATGGGAAGCTTCATTTTAAGTGATGCATATTCAAAACATTGGCTCATGCAATTAGGCTTATTAAAATATTTTAAAATATGAAGTTCACAGTATTTTGTCAGTATAATATATTCCAAACCAACTAGTAAGCTTTTAACTAGATTACACAGTCTAAAAGGATATACAAATACATAACTCAGGACAAAATCTTGCAACCAAAATTATGTCCTTTTATTGGTGGGGTCCAAAGGCCATTGAGTCAATTGTTCCTGGTACATAAGCACTATTACAAAACCCATAACTAATATTTTCCATGATCTAATTTTCCGTATACTGTAATTATGATGTTTGGCTTTCTGATTTGTTCTTTCCTTTCCTTTCTCTCTCTTTTCTACTTTCTCTCCAATCATAAAACCTTGTTTCTTTTTAGATGAATTTATTATGAAAATTGTTTTGATGGATTTGTGTGATGTACCTTTCTTATATTTTCATTGTTCTGATACATGGAAATTTCTTTCTATTCCATAAACTCTTCTAATCTTACTTGGGTATTATTTGAGTTAATTTGTAGTAGTTTAAACTCTTCTTTTTACCAATTGTGACAAACTTGAGGGTAGAAATTATGCTCTGATTAGAAATGGCATTCTACTGTGAACTGATGCTTGCATGAGATAGTTGTGACTTGAGAATATTTCTGTTACATTCCACTCATCCACTTGTATCCCTATAATGCTTAATGTACCAGGATGTCTTCATTCCCAAGTTGAATATACATGTTTCAGAGGAATAAATGATGTACTTCTGAGTATGCCAGAAAGAATATTGGATATTTGTGAGCCTGGACACCACATATGGCACACCACCAGTAAAAGATAGCTTCATGGAGCAAATGCTCAATTTTGTGTCCATTTTACTTCACTGGGACTTTCAAAGAACAAATGTCATCTGTGTTAAATAAGATGCTATTGACAGATTTAATAGCACTACTCATAATGGTTATCTTAATGATCATGCTGAATTGATTTATTACATATTTTATTCAAGATTAAACATCCTAATAGACAGCTGCTGCTGTTCCTCCTGCTTCTGTATTTCCAGATTTTTTTTTCATGTGGCTTTTACTTTTGATATATGTCAATGGGAAACATGCATAGAAGAGAGAGAAAGTTTATGGGATCCTCAGGGATAGCAGAAGAGTGAATAAAGCTGCTGTATCCAAGCTTATAACAGAGGCATCACGGAGTGAAAGGAGAGAAAAAAGGGAGGGAGCCAGGAGAATGCAGTATTTGCAGTAGAGGTCACATGTTAAGGGACAGTTTTGGAGAGGAAAATGGGATTTTACTTTTATGACTGAGCTGCAGGTTCTGAATTCAATGCTGAAGTCACTGAAAAAAACTTTTCCTTATTATTTTTTAAATTTCAAAATCATATTTCATTTTATCATTCATTTAGTCATTCACTCAACTATTTACTACCTAGAATCTTTTCTAGATATTGGAGGTATACTGGTGAAAACAAAATAATTAAAAAATTTCTTCCTTCATGGGGGTTTACATTCTTGTCTGTAAAATGGGGATGTGATAGAACATGTGTCAAAGTTGTCATTATTACTGCTATAGTGCATGTAAATTGCTCAGTAAAGTCCAAACATGTAAATGTTAATCTCTAAATTAATGCTACTTATTGGTATTTTCAGAAAATTAGTATATTAGAATTAGAAACTTAGATGCAAAAACTGCTGCCAAAAATGTACCACTTAATATCTTAAAAACATTTTAATATTGAGGTTAAAAATTTATATAGTAAATTGTGCAGTTTTTAAAGTCTTTTAAGAGGAGTTTGGACCCATGCAGCTAACAACCCAATCAGGATATAGAAAATTTCTCTCATCAGGGAGCTTCCTCATGACCCCTTCCCATGAAACTTTACTCTGAATAAGCAATATATTTTTTATTTCTATCCCCATGGATAAATTTAGACTGTTCCTTAATGTCATATTAATGCCATTAAATATCATGTATTCCTTTGTGTCTGGCTTCTTAACGCTCACCATATTATTGAAATTCATCCATTTTGTTGATGTATCTCTAGTTCACTTTTACTGCTATTTTTATTATAGTATTCCATTTTACAAACATTCTAAAATTTGTTTATCCATTTTCCTGTAAATAACCATTTGGTAGTTTCCACTCTTTTTTTATTATTGATAACACTCTCTAAGCATCCTTTTACAAGTAATTTTATGGACATATATTCATTTCTCTCTGGTAAATACCTCATTGAGTTATAGTGTAGGTATAGGGATAACTTAATAAAAAACTACTAGATACTTTTCCAAAGTGGCTGAACAATTTTTTATACCATTCTATATAATGAGAGTTTCTGTTACTATACTTCCTCCCCAGTTTTGGTTTTTGTCAGTGATTTTAATTTCAGACATCCTAGTAGATATCAAGTCATATCCCTTTGTGGTTTTATTATGTCATTCCCCATTAACTGATAAATTTGAGTAACTCTTTATGTTCTTATTGAGCATTTTTGTAAATTTTGCCCCTTTCTCATTAGCTTTGACATTTCTTTATACCTTTTGTATGCAATGCTTTTGTCAGATACATGTGTAACAAATATTTCTTTCCAAGCTGTGGCTTATGTTTTCAAGAGTGTCACAGTATTTTCCTATGTTTTATACTAGATTTTGTGTATGACTTTAAAAGCTTTACATTTAAGTATGATTCATCTCAAAATAATTTTTGTAAATGATGCGAGATTTAATTTTTTCCATTGAATAGTCCTGGCTCCTTTGTTGAAAAACAATTGGCCATACATGACTATAATCTACGATGTGTAGACTCTCTATTCTGTTCCCTTGTTCTCTTTGTCCATACTTATGTTAATAACACACTCTCTTGATTAATGAAGAGATATAATGACTTGAAATCTGACAGCATACACCATCAAATTTGTTCTTGTATCCATTGAGATGTCATGTTTTAATTTATTGCAGTTTTTTTTTACATTTCTGGACTGGTATTCTTAAAGATATATTATTTCCTTACATGTGTTATTCAGTTAGGTACAGTTTTACAAACAACATATAGACAACTATATTCTACTCTCTTTAGAATATGTGAGAAGCTCTATGGGGTAACCGGTGATATCTTTTATTGTCCAATCCTTCAAGCATAAATAGGAGACCAGTCCTAGAAAAATATTGGGAAAGAGTCTTTGAATACTGTAAATTCCTTGATTTTATTCACAACAGAGTCTACAGAGAACCTATTATATACAAATTATTCAAGAAATATTTGTGGAAACAAGTACAGAAGGAATGGTTTGGTAGCGAATAAAATAATATAAAATGAATTTCTCAGTTAATTAGAATGTATAAATTAAATTATATCAGCCACTGCTGTAAAATATAAGGAGCAAAAATTAATCATTCAATACAGTCATTGAAATATCTGTAATCTATTAATATTAAAATATTCAGTTTTCTAATTATATACAAAATATTTAATCTACTTGAATAATACAGACACAGACTTTGTATTTGATTTCTCTCAATCAGAAAGAGATATATTATTAAATCTGTAAGACTCTTCTCACCATGGTCACTTTTAAAATTAAATATTGTATAATTTAATTGAAGCCACATTAATCAAAGCCCTGAGACAAAGGTTTTTAGCTGATTTTGAAATCCTGTTTAAAAGAACTTTGGAGGTAGAATTTATCAGGAGAATTTCTTTAAATAATTTCTTTCTTTGTGTTATAAAATACACATTATATATAAAATATATATACCTACACAAAATCATTTGCATGTATATGTGCATACATATATATATATATATACACACACGTAAGTAAATATTCATTTTAAATATTAGAGCCAACATATTTATTGGTTCCAACCATTACAATTACAAATATTTATAAGGACAATTTATATTTTTAATATCTGTCATATTATTTGGAATAAGAAAGAAGGGATAAGGGACAGTCAGTAGAACGGCATAATGAACTTAAGAGTTTGATAAAATTGTCTTTGGATTATAAAAAAGACTTTAAAACACTGAGACATTTTCAAACCAATATTATTCAAAAAGGAATAAGTTTTAAAAAATATATGTAAGGAGATCAGAGCGCTACAACAAATTTGCTAATGCTTATGTAGCAATATTATATACCAGAGATTTTTGTAAGCATGCTAAATACTGTAAATCATTTAATTCTCACAAAAATCCTATGAGAATTCCAAGTGGCTAGCACAAGTTGGAAAAATTATGTCCAATTTGGGAAAAAGCTGTGCTAAAAGCTTTGATATGTATCCTCTTGTGAATGCAGTATTAATGAACATTTACAGCTCATCAAAATCACCAGATCATATTTGAAGATATCTACAGGGAATATAAGAGAATCCACATGCAGTAAGAAACACATTATTCAAGTTAATAAAGTATTATAGTCACAATAATTTTTAAAAATTGAACTCCGTAAATATCAAATAAGTGATGAAATTCATTCTTGGTTGTCCCTATAAATCTTAAAATGATTATTCTCCAAACTCTGATCACAGTAGTATTTTGGGAGTAAACCACTGGATTCAATTTAATTCAAATTCCAACTATAGATTTAATGTTATTAGATAATAGATTGATCATCATCAAATCGTATATATTCAAGATGCTAATAAGAGGCCATGTAAGTAAAAAATAAATTTGATAAAGATCCTATATATTCACTATGTACTTCTTGAACAACTTGATGTATTAATTTCAAAAATGATTTTCAATTTTTCATTTATATGAATCCTTTTAATCTAAATGTTGCATTAAAATGACTACATTTTTCCAATGAGAGGATTACTATCAATATTCATAAGAACCTTGCATTAATGGATTTTTTTTAGGTCTTTCATACAATTGAAGGAAATATGGCTTAACAAAAGCTGCTGAAATTCTGTGCATATAATTCTTAGTAGGGCTTATATTTTATATTCATCAGTATTCAATAATATTAATAGTTTTCCATTATTTTTCTCTGATTATAGATAGCAGCATTTTATGGAAGTTATAAGAATTATGTAATTAAAAATTACATTGTGTTAAAGACAGATACCATCCTTCTGAAAAAAAATCTGTAATGTATAATGAAGATAATTCTACATTGTAATTTCCCATTAGTAATACCTTCAAAGCATTAATATTTTCTGTACTGTTTAGCCTAAAGAAATTATTTCTTCAAAGGAAAATATGAATAGAAGGAAGTCACAACTTTTGACGTGGTTACTGTTTCATATCATTCTAATATTTATTTCTAAACTGCAATAAGTTTAGCAACTTTTGACATTCCTAATATGCTGAGCATCAGCAACACGAAATTCTTCCCAATCTCATATTTAACTAATTTAATGAAATTTAAGCAAATGAATCTGTATTTCTACACTTGATTGCAATAAAAAATGGTCCGTATTTTCTATCTGACTGTGGACAGAAGTTTCAAAGGCATGGCTGGTCATTAGAAAAGATAAAAAAAAAGCAAGAAACCAAGTGATCTAGCTGGGTACAAATGAAAATAAGGTGAATTTTCTTCTTCACTGTTCAGAATCCTCACAAGTTCTCAGATAACTATTGCACAATTACCAAAGATAAAGGTGAGAAAGAACTTCAATTTTAATTCTATAAACTAAAAAAACCTCTTGGGCAAAATATTTGGACTATTATTTCCATGCTTAAGCTAGAAAGTCTAATTCTGTCATTCAACTGCTATCTATATAGTCTTTTAATGATTATATCAACCATCATTCTGTTATTTTCTCAAAGATGAAGCCTGAAAAGTTAGGCTCAACTTTTTTACTTCTCTTTTTCTTGAAACTCCCTTTTACCTCCCCTTCCCCCTTTATATACCTAGCCCATTAATCACCAAGTCTTATCAATTTGAGATCTTTTTCCAGTCAAAGATTTTACCACAGTTAAATACACTGAGGATAAGTATGGTAGGCATTTGGCTTCACTTAGTTATCTCTAGTTTTCTTTAATGGATATTCTCTAGTCAAGTTGTGATGTTAATCTTTACCTTAAATATAAAATCCTTTTAAAAGTCAGGCTAACACTGCCAGGTACAGCACTCAGCAACTCTCTTGTGTTTTCTTTTACAACGATGTGCAGAACTGCAGTGAACAGAACTATGAGGAATTAATCAATTAGCTAAAAAGGACTGTGACATGAAATTTCAGATTCTGTCTTGTTTCCCAACATTGGCAGCTTTCCTCTTCTGTGCCCGGCATCATCTGACCTTCACCCAAACTTCGAGGTTATTCCCGACCTTGCCACTCATGAATTTTGCCCAATAGTTTTAAATTAGGAATCAGTAGAATCATCTGGAAGCATTCATGGACTTTTTTTTTCAATATGTCAAAATACCTAATGTACAATTATCATTTATCTATAAGAAATCATTTATGCACGGGCTAATGAAAGTGTCAAATGTCTTTGATGTTGATTCAAATTATGTCAACTCTGTGTACTTCCATATTACCTCACTCTAGAGTAACACTTTTTTATTGTTTTGGTTTTGGATATTCATTTGCTTTGCATCTCTCAGGACAGTAGTGTTAAACCTGGCTCATCATGGGGCAGAGACTTATGGGATAATTAATATATTCCAGATCCTGTGCTAGGCACCATGGATAAAGAAAACAACAGACTTTATGTCCCCCTCATTCTGTTCCTAGTCTGGCTGGAGAAAAAGAAAGATCAGCAATTATGACATGGTGTGATAAGCATTAAGTTTTGTTAGAGCGTAGAGAACAGGCACAACTCAGATGGAGCAGAAAGGTAGGGGTAACAGAGCAATAAGCTCCTTTGTCTCCATTTCTTCTGAAGGACTAAGACTTGCAGTCAATTCTTAACTAAACTTAGTGTATCTGTCTTTTGTTTTCTCATCTCTGCTAATGTCTTTCTAGTATATGCATTCAAAGCTGTACATATCCTTCTAAGTACTGCTTTTGCTGGATCTCACATATTTTGGCAAGTTGTATTTTTATTTTCATTTTGTTCAAACATTTTTACTTTTTCTTGAGACTCTTTCTTTGACTTATGTGTTATTTAGAAGTGTGCTGTTTAACATATAAATATTTTGGGATTTTCTGGCTATCTTTCTGTTATTGATTTCTAATTTAATTCCATTGTGGTTTGAGAGCATACTTTGTATGATTTTTATACTTTTTTATGCTTTTAAATTTGTTAAGATGTGTTTTATGGTCCAGAGTATGATATCTCTTGATGAATGTTCCATGTGAGCTTGAAAAGAATGTGTATTCTGCTGTTGGATCAAGTATTCTATACATATCAATTAGATCAAGTTGGTTGATGGTACTGTTCAATTCAACTATATCCTTACTGCTGATTTTCTGCCTGCTAGATCTGCCAATTTTTGAAGGAGGAGTGTTGAGGTCTCCAAGCAGAGTAGTGGATTTGTCCATTTTTTCTCATAGTCTTATCAGTCTTTGCCCCCCATATTTAGATTTGATGCTCTGACAACATGGCACATACATATTAACAATTGTGATGACTTCTTGGAGGCTTGACCCTTTTATGTCTATGTACTGCCCCTCTTTGTCCCTAATAAATTTCCTTGCTCTGATACCTGTTTTGTCTGAAATTAACATAGCTACACCAGCTTTTTTTTTTATCAATTCATGGCATGCTATATCTTTCTCCAGGCCTTTAATCTTAATTTACTTGTTTCTTTATATTTAAAGTGGGTTTCATGAAGACAACATATATTTCGATACTGATTTTTTTCATGCACCCTGACAGACTTTGTCTTAAAAAATTATGACTGATGATATTATGTCAAAACCCAAGGTAGAAAAAAAACGGAGACAGCAGAAATGGTAATTATTTTGTTTATTGGATTTTACTTTCACACCCTAACTGATATTTTCAATTAGTTTTTTTTTTTTCATGCTGCAAATAGTTTATGAGGGCTCTAAGATAGTTACCAAAGAAGGAAGTAGAAAAAGAAAGGTAATGAATGACACTCCTTGTGTATGTCAGTAAGATCATTGTTTTTGTAAGTTGCAGCAAAAGTTCCTTTCCTGGGCCTGTGCCTTTAAAAATAAGCATTAAATAGTGTGTTCTGTGGATTCAGCTTGACATGATTCCCCATGGACTCAGGTGTGACATCTCCTTTACCAGCTCAATAGTTACACTCCTGGAATATTAGCTTTGCTGAATGCTGAAGGATAAGAGAATTTGTGGCTGGAGGATATCTTTCTAATTTACTTGTGATTTCCTGATAACTTTGCCTTTTTAGTTTTTGGCATCAGTGATCTAAATTGACAGATCAATTGGGGACAGAAACATGTACTTGTCAAGTTCTTTCTACGAGTGTGGCCGAGACCTAATGCTGCATCCTAAGAATGGCTGCTGCACTTCCTATTCAAGGCCACCCCTACTGAACAGCATTGCACCAGATCGATCGATTCACAGATAATGGGGGAATGATTGTAGAGGGGTAAAGTCATGTTGGTCCTGTATGGTAAGGCAAGGAAATAAGTATCTAATATTTAAAGCATTAGATATTTAAAAACAAACAAAAACTCACAGTGAATAGGAGTAGTGGATAATATCACACTGTTCTTTCATAGTTATATGTAGTAGTTATTTCATTATTTGCTCTCTAACCTAAAAGTTCAACAACCATCATGTGTGCATTTTTAAATTGTTCTCTAATGTAATTTATTAAAATAATTAGTATATCAATTTTGAAAAACCAATGGGACTGTAGCCATTTTTTAATTCTAAAAATTATATTTACCAATATTCATATTTTCCATACACATAAGAGATTGTGTGGTGTTTAGTTTGTTAAGCTCTGAAAGCAGATACCATAAAATGTGTTGACTTCAATTATGGGATTTTATTAGCTTATAAGCTTACAGTTTTGAAGCTGTGAAAATGTCCAAAACAAGACATCATCAAGATGATGCTATCTTCTTGAAGACCAGCTACTGACAATCCTGGACTTGTCTGGCAAGGCACATGGCAGCATCTGCTGGTCTTTCCCTTTTTTGGGGGTTTCATTGCTTTCAGCTTCTTCTGTGGCTTTCCTCTCTGTCTGAATTTCATTATAAAGGACTCTAGTAAGAGGATAAAAACCACCCTGGGCCACACCTTAACTGAAGTAACCTAATCAATAGGTTCTGATTACAATAGGTTTACACCCACAGGACTAGATTAGTTTTAAGAACATGATTTTCTAGGGGTACATACAGTTTCAAACCACCACATATGGCATGAATTTAACAAGGGAGCCCATCAAAGCCAAAGTTAAAAGTGTAGGGATTAGACCCATAGAACAGTTTGAAATGAGAAGCATAAGTTTATGTGGCAATGAAGAAATTGAATTTCCAGAGCAAGTTCTAATTTCCTGCATCTGAATTTAACTGCCTATAATTTAATCACTAACAACACCCCTCTTACTGACTACTCTATTAGCCTCGTAAGTGGTCTTCTTGCTTTCACCACGCACCCAAATAATCTAATCCAACCTGAGTGTCTCAGTGGTCTTTGTAAAAATTAATTCAATCATTTTGCATCCCTCCTTAAGTTCCAATTGCATTTCCAATAGTATCCCACTTTTCTATGATATTCCAGGCTGTACATCATCTTGTAGTGATCATCTTGTCTCACCTCTCTGACCTCACCTACTACCACACGTCCTTTTAGTCACTGTGATCCAGATATTAGCTCAAATCAAATCACCAGAAAGTCCCCCTTAGAGACCCTTAGACTCTTATTCAGGTCTTGTGCTAGTCAGTCTCTATCACATTATTCAGTTTTATTTTCTTAAGAATAGTTGTCACGATTTGAATTTTTATTGTTTATATATAGTGTATTTCTCCTTTTTTGAAAGTAAGTTTCATGAGAGTAGAGACCTTGGCTGTCTTATTAAGTAAAACTTTTTCAGTGTGTAACACAAAACTTGAAAGTAGTATATGCATAATGAATTTTTGCTGAATGATAAATCTAAGTTTCTGTCATTCAGACTCAATGTCCTGGCTGTGAAGTTTGATCATCTTGCATTATGTCAGTTGCTTGTAGATTCTATACTCAGGTTCTATGACATTCAAAGTGTTCTCATTACCTATATCTATTTCCCAGTCCTGGAAGAACCCCATAATAGATTTGGAGTTATGGGGTGGAGATTGCTTTCAATGAGAATGCTATGACATAAAATACCCATAAAATGCATTCTGGAACAAACTAGAGCACAAATATATTTCAAATTAAATGTAATTCATAGATATATGGATACCAGTTCTGTCACCCCTTTTTCCAAGAGCTGTCCATTTTGTATAGTAAATTTGTATGACTTAATCTCTAGGCTATTTTTATCAACTTCTGACCCATTACAATAACAAATAAGTTACCTTTGTATTCTCTACCTTGTTCAACAGTATATACATGCACATACACACATACACATACCTGAAAACACATACCTGAAAAGTAAATACATTTACTTCATTAGAAAATCATTCTTCTTTTTTTTTGTTTGTCATTTTGAATCTTTATCTGTGATAAACAATGTATAAGTCAGAAATAGGAATTCTCATAGACTCTTTTCTAGTACACATTGCACAGGCATAATCCAGTGACAAACCAAAAATATATGCTCTCTTTCTGAGAAAAGGAAAAAAATGAAATTAGAAATGTCTGTCTTCCTTTTAAAAGAGAATCATTCTAATTTAAGGATAATTCTGTAGATTCTGAAAACTAAAGGTGTATTTAAAAAATCAAGAGTACTACTTTAAATATGTGCTTATTTGTGCAGATTAGAAAACTAAATTTGCAAGCTTTTAAAATAAACAATGAGCTTTAGTTAACTGAAATCAAATAGAAACAAAGGTCTCAAGTAAGACTAAATTTAATTATACTCTGTTCTCCATCACAAGTGACAGATTTTTTTTCTATTATATTTTCCTGGCATTGATTGAAATAAGAAACAAAGTCTCTTTTATTGTTATATAGTTTTATTGCAAAAAATGTTTCTACCCATTTAAGTTATGCCTTTATATTTGTAAGGAAATCAAAGCTTGAATAATATGTTTGAGTTAATTATGTTGCATTAAAAAATCTCAGCTATCTTGGAGATGATAATAGTTTATGAATTGTACTTAATTTTAATCTCCTCAGAGATGATTAAATGCAAAATGAACTTTTCAGAGTTTGGAATTTTATTTTCATCATTCTTTTCTTACTTTCCAGCTTTTTGTTATTGTTCTTGTCTCTTAAAATCTATACATACCAAAGAAGATATTTGTCTTTTTGAATTTCTCTCTCAGTTTGCACTCCATTTTTGCAGAAATTTACATCAAGCTTAAACAAAATATAAGTGCTTCTGACAATTTCTAATTCTGAATAGAATACATAATTATGAAAATTCCCACTGAATTTTTTGGGGGAAGGAAGAAAACAAAATTAAAAATAAATTTCATCTCTATGTTAATAATGGTTCTGTTTAAGTTTAATATATGTAATATTTGACCCATCAAAACTGGGGCTATAATACCATCAAGCAAGGAATGCACAGTCTGGGGCATAAAGGAAAGATGTATATGAGATATGATAAGTGCTATGACAGTAGTGATTTGATGATTAGTCAAAAAAAAAAAAAAATGCTTCCTGGACTTTAAGTTGTAATTTCAGGAATAATTAAATGTTAGATAGCTCTCATATGAGAACAAGAGGATTTGTAAAGGCCTTTGCTGTGAGATATATTTGAAGAATAAGAAAAAATTTCTTCATGGTTGGAATGTAGTAAACAAAGAAGGGTTCCTGGGTCTATTTATTTACTGGTAAGGAGCTCTGTACTAACTCCTTTGCTCATCCCCCTTCCTTCTTAACACCTCCAACATTTCCTCTCTCTCCTTTTAGGCTTCTCTAATACTCTTGCTGCTTATTGCATGATGGAAATAGAAGAAATCAGATGAAAACTTTTATTACCCTAAACTATATCACCAAATCTACCAACCCACCTGCACCTTGCCATAAACTATTTTTCCTCCCCTTTTGGTGGAGTAATCATGAAAGACTTGATTACTTAACTGGTTTGTCTTTCCTCCCATTACACAAAGTCCCAGATATCTATCTTGCATTTGGCTTCCCTCTTGCTTTCCAGACATGTCAGTTTATTTTTTAATCTTCTCTACTGTATTGTTCACATTAGAATTAGATATTATGTAACGTTTCCCATCTCAAAAAAGAACCTCTTCTGACTACACGATCCATTCCAACCTGTGCTCAGTTTCTATGCTCCCATTTATGGCAACACACACACACAAACACATCTTCACTAAAAAGTGGTGTTTTCCCATCATCCTAGTGAAAATTCTCTTGTCAAGGCCATTACTTCCCTCCGGATTGCCAAATCCAATGTTTTTTGACCCCGCAATCTTTATCTAAATCAACTCCCCAGTTTTTGACACATTTGATCACTACCTCAGTTTTTATTTTACACGACATCAAAGACACCACACTCTTCTTTCTCTTCCTTTCTCAAGGAATGTTTCTTTTCAGCCTCCTTTTCTGGCTTTTCCTCCTTTTCTCAATATCCAGATAATGGTATGTCAAGTAATAAGTCCTCAGTTGGACTCCATATCTACATACTACATACAAGATACAAACACTCCATTCCAACAGTCACCTTCATTCCAACAATCTTAGTCCAAGCCACCAATATGTCACAATTGAACTACCACATTTTCCCTTGCTTTGCCTTCTCCATCCTCACTGGCCTACTTTTATTTCAGCAATGTCTATTCAAGGCATTTGCTACCTACCTGTGCCCAGAATTTTCTAATCTGGAACTTTATCACTTATTTCATTTCTATGCTCAAATGTCACCATGTCAGAGAAAACTGGATTTAACATACTACCTAAAATAGTTACTCATGCTCCTTAGCCTATCCTGTGTTAGTTTTATTTTCTCCCTAGCAATTGTTATAACCTAACATACTTGTTTTTTATTTTCCATGTATACAAAATAGAATATAAAATGCCACAAAAATAATCTTTTTTTGTTTTTTACTATTTTCTGAGTTTTTAAAATTCTGCCTGGGACAGAGTTGGCACTCACATTTTTTTATTAAATTAATAACAATCTAAGCCTCAAAGTATGTGATCAAGGGAGAGGAAGATCATTTGGTATTCCAAAAGGAGTAGGAAAAGGAAAAATAAACAAATCTGGGGATGAAACAGTCCTTAGCATACAGTTGAATTTAGTGCTTTGCAATAGTAATGAAGCATTAAAAAATACACAGCTTTTTCTTGGAAACAGGTTGGTTTCACCTCTTCTCTTTCCTTTGCTAACGTGGGCTTTTCTACCATCCTGGTAGGGCTGTCAGAAGAGATCATTCTGTTTCTAAAAATAAACCAATTCCTGGAGGCAAAGTGTTTTATAACATGTAACCTCTTGGATCCATTTCCCTCCAACTTCCATCCTCAATTCTAAGCTTCTGGCATACACACAACTTAAATGCCAGAGAATGTTCTGAATCACATGATTGCAAAATGCAAGTATTCATATTAAATCTCCTGCATTATTAATTACACTAGACTGAGGCATTGCTTCCCTGTTAATGTGTAAGTATAATATCATCACAATGTTTTTTCCTGGATTGCTCCTACTTACTCATTTTAGGACCTGTAGTGTCTTTTAATTCTTTCTTGTTCTGCTTTTCCATGAAATGCCTTGTATATATGCCTGAAAAGATATTCTTTGCTACTATGTGGGTTCTATCATTTTCTTCCATCCCAGTAGTGGCTTATGGTTGGGATAACTTCTGAGACTTGTCTCTGCTCTCTCCATCCCCGTTGCTGTCAATGCCTGTCTCAGGCATTAAAAAACTTGAGATGCTGCTGTGATGCCCTATGACTGCCCCTCTCCCAGCATCAACTCCTTGCCATAGCTTAAAGATTGTCTAGCTCATATTCCAGTGTATACTATCAGTAACTTCAAGTGGGGGATATATTGATCATCACCCTGGGTGTCACACTCCTCTCATACAGGATTTAACAAATAACCCTACCTTATAATAGTAGCCTTTCCTTTGAACCAGGCATGAGACCCTGGAAAATAAGGTAGTTGATATTCTTAGTGACTTAGCCCTTCATGCAAGAGAATTCTTGACAGGTCCACTATAGTTCTACTATCACGTATCAGATTTTTTTTTTTCAGTATGTTAACATGTGTACAGAATAGCTTTTCAAATTTAAGTCCTTGCTAAATATAGTTATAATCATAGTATATTATTCTAATTGTTTTTATATAACATAATATCATTAGCATATTTCATGAGTATACATTTGAATGTCATATTCATAATTTTAATAGTTCAGTATATATGTTTGAGAGGATTCAGGGCAAAAAAATAGAAGTATAGATTTATCTGTTCCAAGGGACTCTCTTTTCTGATGTGGGAACATTATTTTTTTGAGTACCATAGAGGAAAGGAGTAATATAATAAATAACTTGGTGTTATTATTCCGTAGAGAAAGTAGATCATGTAATAGTACAACTAGAAACATGAGCCAGCATCCTTCCTCATCTTAATATTAGGTTAGAACTTCATGTACCAATTCTCTGAATCATGACTTCTTAATATTCTCCAGTGACTCTCTCTTTCTGAGTATAATACCATATTGTTTCAGTGGATCTTGCCCATGTACTTCTTGAACAGATTATTACATTCAACAAATATTATTGAATTACACTATGTGTCAGGCACTGTATTAGATGCTAGCAGTACAAAGGATGAATAAGTTATGTTCCCTGCTCTGAACCACATGGCTCCAGTTTTCTCTTTAAACTGCACTTCCACATCCATTACTTCTATCTACTGACTTTTCTACAAACAAAGAAAAAGAAATCCAATGAAAAAAAGGAAGATAAGTCCAAAGGAGAACAACTAAATATTCCCTAGGGAAGCTCATAAAAATAGAAGTAACAGGAAGAATCAACAAAGATTAGTAATCTAAAATGTTACCTGAGTGCACTCCTGTTCTATCAATAGATGATTTTAATTTAAGGAGCATTTTTTATATCTGTTTTAAAACCAAATATAAAATACACAGAATAAATGTTTTGGAGATAGCTTTTTTTTTGTAAAATGCTTTTTAAGTTAGTGGATTATATAACTTTGGCATGAACTAAGGAAAAAGAGGGTATGGGGAACTTTCAATTAATAAGATAACATTTAAAGTGCATTTTTTGGAGGTGGGGAAGCAAAAGTTATCTCACATTCACAGAATTTAGCTTCATTCTAATAGCATAAACCCAATATTATTCTCCAGATTTAAAATTTTAAAACAAATTTCTTATTGCCAATAAATCCCTGTGTTCTCTCTTAATATATGTAAGGACTCTAGGTTTAAAAAAAATAGTCAGTAAGGAAAAATTAGATGTATGTTATCCCAATACTTATACATTCATAACAGCTAGTAGAATTAATTCTTGTTGAGATCAGCAAAGCCAAACTAAACAAACAGAGCCTGTCAATTGACTAACTCCTTAAGGAACTGATCTCCAACAGCTAGTGAATGTTATCACAGATTATCAAAGCCACTGTCAAAAAATATGACCTTGTGGCTTTTTATGTGTAGAGGGATCATGAAATGTATGGAGATTTGAAAAGAGAAGATAATTAAATTGATTATTTTTTCCTAATTTCACTTCATGTACTATAAAAGGGACTGTTTATAAATTAATGAGCAATCTGAATATTAATGGCTATAAAAGTTAAAATAAAATAAAAAGCAAATGAATAATAAAATTATAAATAATGAAAATTTAATTGTATCATAACTGTATCATTTCATAGTGACATATGTAAATGTGCTTATAATAACACTATAGATAACTTTAAAAATGCATATTTCTTAAAGCTTGAATTGCAAGGATGATGTTTATAAAATATGTTACTTTCATACAAAACATAACATGTTTTAATCTGATCCTTTTTCTTTGTCTCAGGAAAAATAGTTCAGGTTATAGAAATCAGAAGCTATCTTGTGTGAAGAAGGGGTGTAATAAGATATTTATGTGGACACAATTCATGCAATTCAAAATTTCACCAAAATTCAAATTTAGAATTAGAGAGAAATAATGGAGGCTATTATTTGTGTGTATATGTGTGTTCTTTCTTCTAATTCTTAATTTAGATTAGTTAGATTTCAATGTAATACAACAAATATTTACTCAGTACAATCCATGTCCTGTACTAGGTCCTAGAGATAATGGAATGATGATTATCTCATGATTTCTGCCTATAATTAGCTTGCAAACTAGTAAAGATAAAAGAAAGCACATCATTATGTATCAGAAGGGATGTAAATAATTATGGGAAGATGGTGGAGTAAGAAGCCCAAGGACTCAGTTGTTCCACCAGAACAACTATTAAAAAACAGGCAGGAACTTTCTGAATTAACTATTTTGAAACTCCAGGGAGAAGGATTTCAAATAATAGACTTAACCTCAAAACAGGAGGAATTAGAAAAAGAAGAGTAAACTAAACCCAAAGGAAGAAAAATAGGAAGGAAATAACAAAGATTAGCATGTCAATAAATGAAATAGAGAATAATTAAAAAAAAATAGAATCAACATAAACAAAAGTTGATTTACGAAAAGATCTATAAAATTCACAAACCTTTAAATAGACTGATGAAAAAAAAAGACAGAGGAAACAACTAAAATCAGAAATGAAAAGAGGAAAGAGGACATTACTATCAACCCCACTGAAATAAAAAGGACTATATGAGAATATTATGAACAATTGTATGCCAATAAATAAGATAACCTAGATGAAATGGACAAGTTCTTAGAAGTACACCCTACCTGCATTGACTCAGGTAGAAAGAGAAGATCTCAACAAACCAATAACTAGTAAAGAAATTAAGTCAGTTATGAAAATCCTCCCAACAAAAAAAGGCCAGGACAAGATGGCTTCATAGGGGAATTTTACCAAACATTCCAGGAAGAAATTACAACAATCCTGCTGAAATTTCCAAAAAACTGAAGAGGACGGAACATTCCTTAATTCATTCTACAGGACCAGTATCACCATCATACCAAAGCCAGATAAATATACCACAAGAAAATAAAATTACAGTCCGGTATCTCTTTTGAAAATATAGAGCAAAAATCCTCAACACAAAACTAGCAAACCAAATCCAACAACACATTAAAAGAATTAACATGCAATGATCAAGTGGGATTTATCCCAGGTATAAAAGGTTGGTTCAACATAAGAAAATCAATTAACGTAATATAACATATTAACAGAATCAAGAAAAAAAAACAACACATGCTCTTCTCAGTTGATGCAGAAAAGGCATTTGACAAAATCCAGCACCACTTCTTGACAAAAAGACTTAGAAAACTAGCAATAAAAAGAAACTTCCTCAACATGATAAAGAGTATTTATGAAAACTCCACAGCTAATGTCACACTTAACGGTAAAAGACAGAACTCTTTACCTCTATGATTAGGAACAAGACAAGGATGGTCACCATTGTTATTTCACATTATACTGGAAGTTCTATTCAGAGTGATTAGGCTAGAATAAGAAATAAAAGGCATCCAAATTGAATAGGATGAAGTAAAATTTTCCCTTTTTGCAAGTGTTATATTCTTATACACAAAAAAATCCTGAAAAATCAACAACAAATATCCAAGAGCTTATAAATGAATTCAGCAAACTGGCAGGATAGAAAATCGACACCCAAATTCAGTAGCATTTCTATACACTAGAAAGAACAACCAGAAAAAGAATTCAAGGAAAAAAATCCATTTACAATAGCAGATAAAAAAATTGAAAACTAGGAATAAATCTAATCAAGGATGTGTAGGACTTGAACACAGAAAACTACAAAACATTGCTAAAGAAATCAAAGATCTAAATAAATGGAAGAACTTCTGTGTTCTTGGATTAGAAGACTAAATATCATTAAGATGTCAATTCTACACTAAGCAATTTTGAGTTAATATAATCTCAACTGAAATTCCAACAGCCTTCTTTGCAGAAATGCAGAAGCCAATCATTAAATTTATATTGAGGATGGTTTGACAATGAGTGGAGATTATAGTGGTGCAGGGACGTGAATGGGGTTGATGGTGCTGGAGTGTGAGGGTGAGCAGGTGTGGGGGGGTGGGTTGGGCTATCCATGGAACTGAGGGGAGGGCTGGAGGAAGGAACAGGTGAACTCTGGAGAGGTGAAGGCTGTGGATGAAAACACAATTGTGGGAATGTGCTTTTGGCAAATAGGGCAGGGGAGGCTCACTTGTGCAGGGTGTTGATGGTGGGGGGGTGGGGAAGGTTCACCTGGGGCATGCTTCTATGGAATATGAATGTGCTCATTTTATCATAGGGTGTTATCTAAGTGGGTAGAGACAACAAAATATTAAACTTTCATCCTGGGGTATCCTGTTATGTTCTTAAACAGAGTGGCAAGAATCTCTAGAGTATATAGGCAGTGCCTAATAAAAGAAAAGAGACCAATTCACCAAACCCTAGACATTAATGCTTGTACTTACGAACCTTATTCTTGAAAAATTAAAACTTAGCCTAACAATAACAATTGACTAAGAGTTACCTCCTGAAAACCTCCTTGTTACTCAACTGTGGCCTCTTTCTAAGCCAAACTCAACAAATAAATGCACTACCTTCCACTTGGCATAGGACATGAATTCCAGGGATGAGCCTCCATGGCACCAGCCAGCAATGCATTTAGAAAAAGACCTTGACCGAAAGGAGGAAACATCAAATACAAAAGAGTTTTTACAGATAAGGGATTTCAAAATGAGTTAGAAGGTCATTCCAGAGGTTACACATATGCATGTCTCAGGCAGATCTCACTAACTGCCACTGTGAACAAAGCCTCAAATATGGGTCCTCCTTAGGGATTTAGTGTGATCCAGATACTATAGGCAAGGCACACAATCTCTTGAAAATCAGCACCCTGTAATATAGGACAAGCTATTTCCCCAATGTAACAGAGTTAGACTCATTTATAATTTACCTACACATGATTCTTCTACCCCTTTTATTTGAGCCTATAATTAGCACTATACCCATTAAATATATGTGTCAGCAACTTAAATCTTTGGTCTTTTCATATGCTGGTTGAGCCCTGAATATCAGAAGAGTCATGGCCAACACCTACTCTTCAGTTCATCAGACTATCCCAGGACAACTAACAAAATGATGATGATGGATAACTCTCATCCCAAAAAACAGAGAGTACCTACAACTGCAAGCAAAATAGTTTCTTCCATCAGCCCCATAAAATCTAAGCCCCTTCCCATCTGAGGCAGAGTGGGCATCATTTTCTCAAATTCCTCAAGGTTGAGAAATGAACAAACATAAGGGGGAATGCAACCACGGACAAGGTAAACTTACTAATATTCTAGTAATGGAAGAGCATGTAACATTGATATTAAGATAGTGGTTACCAGAGGTTCTGAGGGGAGGGGGAGGGAAAAATAGGTGGAGCGTAGGGCATTTTTGAGGCATTGGAATTAAATGTAAACCACAATGTAATCTATAGATCTTGGTTAGTAGCAATGCTACAATATTTATTCATCAATTGTAACAAATATACCACACTACTGTAGGATGTTATTAATAGGGGAAGATGTGGGAGTGGGAGGGGGTAGGGTGTGTGGGAATCTCTTATACTTTCAATGTAACTTTTCTGTAATCTAAAACCTCTTTAAAACTCAAGTTTATTGTATTAAAAAATTACATTGATTCCGAAGGGCCCCAAATAGCCCTTGAAAAAGTAGAACAAATTTTGAGGACTCACACTTCCCAATTTTAAAACTTATTACAAAGGCACAGTAATCAAAACAGCATGGCACAAGGATAGACATATAAAAAAATGGAATCAAATGGAGCGCTCAGAAATCAACCCCTCACTTTAATGGCCAACTGACTTTTGACAAGGGGGTAAAGACCACTCAATTGGGAAAGAATAACCTCTTCAACAAATGATGCTGATAAAACTGGGTCTCCATATGCCAAGGAATGAATGTGAACTCCTACCTCACACCATATCTAAAAATCAAATCAAAATAGATTGAAAACTTAAATATAAGAGCCAGAATTATAGAACTCCTAGAAGAAAACATGGGACAGCCAGGAGAAGCTTCATGGTGAAAGTGAAGAAGGAGAATTTGGTTTATACAGTAAAAACAGTATTATACTATACCTTACATATGCAAAATATAATCTTATGTATAATCTGTACCAAAGCACATTATAAGCAAAAGCACAATATGTTTGTGGAGATACCTTTGCATTATCAGTAAAACAAAATAAATTCCTTATTACAGGGAGAAGGGAATATTTTTGCTCCTTTGCCAACATCCCCACCTATTCATGCCTTGGTGAATTTCCACAGAAAGAAAAGATGCTAAAATAATTGGTCAGAATTTAAAGTGTATGTAACTGGTCACCATTAGGTTGAAAACTCCATGGGGACAGAGATTTTTGTAGATTTTATTTATTGATTTGTTCCCAGACCCTAGAATAGTGGCTGGCATACAATGAATGCTTTGTTTTTTTAATGAATGAAAATACACTAAAAATGGTGGCTATTACATGTTACTATGTGTTTGTTTCTACCAAAATGAGTGTTATTTGAAGATATGAACTACTTCTTATTTGACTTTTATAAACACATAGATGTAGTGAATAATACATAATGTATAGGAATTAATGGATGTCAGAAAAAATCATATTAATGAGTTGCCCTACACTCTAAATGAAAAGGGCAAATGTCTTGGCATTTCAAATAAAATACAGTTAAGTAAACAAGCTATCAAACATTTAAAGGAAGTCAAATATGTTTTGACCTTTTCAATTTCATCCTTAAGGCTAAGGCATCATTAGCACTTAAATTACAATGCTTGTGCGAATGAATTTCAATTCAACTGATCATCTTTGGGAGAAAACATAATATGTCCAGTGAAAATTGATCTAATTATGTAATAGAAAAATCAGAATTTGTCACAGAGAAGCTGATGATGCTAACATATTGTTATTCTGATCAGAAAAAGAAATTCAAAACACAGCAATGAATTGCACTTTTTGTGTATACAAATGGGAACATGCCAAAAGAAAAAAGTCTGAGCAACACAAAAGAAATTTCACCTCTGCCATCTGCAGGATGAAGCAAAGGATTTTGAATAATTTCTTTCCCAAGATTTGTGGCAAAGATCTTTGGAAGTCTGACCTTTATCAGATGTTTGTCTACTTCAAACACTCCTTTTTATTTTTATTTTATTTTTTACTTTCTTCCTAATTTATGTGGCAAACGGGAAAAGTAATTTCCATTACATTATGAACAGGTCATCCCCTCACTTACTAAATTTTCTCAGGGTCAACATCATTATGAGTGGTAATGGGTGTCTACTACAGTTGAGGTGGTACAAAAACCTGCTCACATTGAAATAAAATCCTACCTAAATTCTTTTGCCTGAAGTTTTAATATAATAGATAGTTCTTGTAATCAGAGATAATGTATTAGAAACATGTAAAGATTATAAATTAGATTTTTCCCACTAATAGAAACTTTCTAAAATATTTCCTTCTGTAAATTATTTGCTTATGAAGTGGCAGAGATGATATTTTCCATATAGTTCAAAAAAGAATGTTTCTGGTGCAAAGCAATTTTTATGCTAAAAGAAATAGCACGCTTAGCTGAAACCCATTAGAAATATTTTATTCTTTCGGTGAATTCTCAAATACTTGTTGTTTATGCAAAACTTCTGCTTTCTTACATATGTGTACCTAACTTGTTGGTTATGTCTTGCCTTTCTAACCATCTGCCTATCTTTCCATACACCTATGCATCATTTAGAAGGGTACTGGATTACTCTGATGCAGAGTGTTTAATTAACCAAAGACAAATTTGCGTCTGGAAATAAAATATGTACAACAATAATCATAATCTAAGTGCTACTACATAATTTTATGTTGCTAAGTACAACTGAAAACCTCATAACTTACGTGACTTCCTCTGAACATCTAATAAGTGTATTTTTATCTTTCACATTTGAAATACTCTTAGATTTGTCCAGCTCATATAGATGGTAAAATTCTCATTTTTCAATTTGGTAAACATTATAGTGTGTTATTTTGCATTTGTAAAGGGATTTTAGTTACAATGAATATTCACATCCATTATATTATTTAATCCCAGAAAATTGCCATCTAATAAAAGCAAATGCTATTAGGAATTATAAAATAAATTCTTGAAGTGGTTAAGTGACTTAAAAAAGTTTGCCAGTTTCAGCAAGGGGGTCCCACATGTCTGATTATTTTTCTTTTTATGGAAAATTTTTAAGATTAAAAAGTATGTATATTTATTTGTGCATGGTTATTTAACAACACAGCAAAAATTCAATATTAATATCCATTATATTATTGACTATGACAAAATTAACAAAAAGGTTTAAGAAGTTTTTCTCAAATAAATTAGCATAAGAATAATCACCAAGAAATTTGTGTGGCCAGTTTTGTAAGGAAAATAATTTTAGCAGAGCACTTGAGTGAACAGCATCTGAGCTAGCATGCCTGGGTGTGAACCCTGACTCTACTACTGACCAATCACATGTTTTTGGACTTACTGTCTCTGGCCTTCAGTTTTCTCATATGAACATGGGGGAAATCACCTCTGCCTCAGAAGGATGTGGTGTGATGAATGAAACAAAAAATTGTACAAAATATAGAATAGTGCTAGTACAATGTATGTGCTCAACCTATGCTACTTAATCCTATTGTCTATTTGATATTTTATCTGGTGAAACCCAATGTTTAGTAAGCAGTGGCCCCCCACCTATCAAGTATTGTGCCAGTGAATGTATGTGTACCTATTTATTATCAAAGAGGAAAAGAAATGAAATAATTGATATCTGGATATTAGGAGACAAGTAAGCAGGTGAGTGTATATATATATATATATATATATATAATTTTGGAATGCCACCATCCACTAATAACATCTATGCATCTATGGCTGAACACTGTTGACACTGTTGAGATGTTATTTCATGCTATGTGAGAAGCTAACGCTATCTGATTCCATAAGCAATTAGTTCCTGGAACTCCCTATATCGTTAAATAGTAGATAAGGAACAAACAGCTATACACTGTCAGCACTGGAGCAAGGAGTCAATAATGCAGGTAGTGGCTGAGGAATCTAGATTACAAGCTGCTCTTTTGAATCATATAATGCATAATCTTAGAAACTTTGCATGACCAACGCCCTTACTGCTCCATGTGAATTAAACATTTTAGAAAAGAAAGTGGTATTTTGCAGGAAATGATTTCCTCCATAAACAGCTTATATGCAAATCTGTTTTCAAAGAGCTAAGTTTCTATGATGATATTTCAGTGCTTATCCCATAAGCAACTAAGAGTTTGGAAGCAAGCCAGGTGGTTAGTACTCAGCACGTTTAAAGCAAAACCAATATTGTAGGTTGGCAGACACCTTGATGTTAATGGCACATTAGATTACTCCTCAGACCTTTATTACAAGGTCCCCAAAGGTGTAGCCTTTAATAGGTGACAGGCTTGCTGTGTTTCAAGAAGTGGAACCTTTAATTTCCCTCTGAGTTGTTAGGTTTCACTGTTGGTATTATCTTAGCCTTGATGCTTAGTGAATTCCAGGACAATTTCTTTCTATTATAACTAGTGAGAAGGGTGAATTAAACAGCCTTGACCATAGCAAAGTAGAAGACAATTTCGTTCATTTTACAGTTTGTTCTCTTTATATGACTGGGAATTAACTTTCTAAATATATACGGTATGATCATCTAACAATATTCATAATTTTTATTTAAATATCTCATGAAAATTGATTTTATTGCCTTTGTTCTATGCATTTTTTCATACTTCATTTTCCTATGATATAAAACTCTATAAGTGTATGTATGAATGACTTTTGTAGAATTTGTTATTTTCAAAATCCATTAAAGTCAGCTCAGCTATGTTCTTTTTATTCTATTACGGCTTTAAAAGTTTGTGATTTATTTTCTAATATGTAAAGGTTTATGATATGTATTTTATAATGAATTAAAAATTCTTGTCAGCAACTGGATATGCTCACCTCACTTAATGTCTATTTTCTCTATTTGATATAATGTATATTTTCATGAAAGCAATAGTAATAAATATAAAAAGGCACGGAAATGAGTTAAGATGAACATTTCTTAGTACATACAGCTCACTTTGAAATACCATATGGGTTTGGTTTTAGATAGAAATATGTGTGCATCTCTCTAAAGACAAATTCTAAAGATATTTGAAAATATTCAAATTGAATTCTTTTAAATAGAAAGTGATACAACATCATCTTTCACTGATAGAGGACCAGCATTTTTTGAGGAAAAAAAAAACAAGTAAAGAAAACTAGGCATTTGAACAGATTGTCACAAAGTGATAAACTACCCAAGATTAATATGTCTAGTCCTTTAACCGAGTCATATGATGCTTACTGAAGAATGACTGTATGTTTAACAGTGTACTTTACATGCACACTTTAGAGAATCTCTCCATCAAGTATGATTCACTCTGCTAAGTCAGCATACTGCTGTGGTTTCAGTGTTATTCTGAATGCAAAATAGGTACCAATCTCTGTCTGGTAAACAATGTATGTAAGCATAAGTCCCAGTTTGCCCTGATTATGAGTACATGATCAGAATTCTTGTCAGCTCATGTATTGTCCCTCTATTTAATGTCCTTTTTTTCTTCCTTCACATTGGTTGCTGGAGTTCTTCCCACAATACCCCACTGAAATCGCTACTATTCCCAAGGTCACCCACCCATGACCTCCTTTTTGCTAAAACCAATGGATATTTCGCAGATGTATTTTTTTCCACACATGACCTTTTGCTGCATTTGACACTATTATCTTCTATCACCTTTATGAGATCTTTTTTCAGTTAGTGCCTGTTAATGTTACTTCTCCCTTAGTTTTTTTTCTTCATATTTGTACTGTCTTTATTTACTGCTTTCCGCCTCTTCTTAAATGTTGATGTTTTTCAAATATCTGTCCTTAGCTCTCTTCTACTTAAAAACATAAATCTCTTTTCACACTGCTGAGATATTTCATCATTTCCATAGTTTTACTTAAGTCCTTTATTTATATCCCAGGGCAGCTCTCTCCTATGAATACCAGGCTGCATAATGCATGTTCTTTTGACTCTGCTTGCTTGATAGTTCTCAAATTTATTTACTTCTCTTTACACCAATCTCTGCTCAGACTACATCATCTCTTGCCTCAATAATTCTTTTTTTAAAAAAGATTTATTTTATTTATTTCTCCCCCTCCCTTTTTTTTTTTTTTGTGCTCGCTGTCTGCTTGTTGGGTGCTCTCTGTGTCTGCTCGTCTTCTTTTTAGGAGGCCCCAGGAACCAAACTCGGGACCTCCCATGTGGGAGGGAGGCGCCCAATCACTTGAGCCACCTCCACTCCCTGCTAGTTGTGTCATTTCCTCATTTTTCTCCTTGTTGTGTTATCTCGTGGTATCATCTCATTGTGTCATCTTTTTGCGTCAACTCGCCACGCCATCCTGTCATGTCAGCTCGCTGTCTTGCTCATCTTCTTTTGAAGGCACTGGGAACCAAACCTGAGACCTCCCATGTGGTAGGTGGGCACCCAAATGCTTGACCACATCTCCTTCCCTCAATAACTTGTAACAGCTACTTGCCTGATCTTTCTGTTTTAGAATTGATGACCTTGATTTCATCAACAGAGAATCAAAAGGAATTTTCACTCCTCTAAAAAGAAATAATAAAACAAACTTCCCAGTGTCTCCCTCCTTCATTCAGATTACAACTCATACTTCATGTTATGGCTGTTCAAAGCTCGTTTTCTAATACTTCTTCTCCTTTCTTTCAACTTCTCCCCATCTCATAGCCCATGACATTTACAAATATCCTATTGTCATAGTGACATTTTTGCAGATTAATCAATATGGATTGTGCTCTCTTATCTCTAAGTGTTTGTATATGCTATCTGAAATGACATATCATTTTACTTGGCTAACTTCTATTCACTTTTTTTAGGTCATAATTTAGAAATTTCTCTTCTTGGAAATCTTCCTTACACACATTAGATTAGTTTCAGCACTCTAACTGTGAATCTCTCAGAATGCTGTATTTATTCCTGTGCAAATACTTGCTTCCCTCACTAAAGAGTGATTCTAGAAGGCCAGTTCTGGGTCTTATTTATTGTTATTAACCTTAAAGGCTAGCATAGTTCCTGGAATAAATTTGCTGCTAAATAAGTATTTGTGGGAAGCAGATGTGGCTCAAGCAATTGGCTCCCGTCTACCATATAAAAGGTCCAGTGTTCGATTCCCAGGGCTTCCTGGTGAAAGGCAAGCCAGCCTGAGCTGCGAGCTAGCCGAAGCGGCGTGCTTGCCCAAGCGGCGTGCTTGCCCATGCAGAATTCTGGCCCGCGTGGAGCGCTGGTGCAGCAACAAAAAGAGACACAGAAGAGAGACAATAAGAGATGCAGCAGACCAGGGAGCTGAAGTGGTGCAAGAGATTGAGTGCCTCTCTTGACTCTGGAAGGTCCCAGAATCGGTTCCCGGTGCCACCTAAAGAGAAGACAAGCAGACACAGAAGAACATACAGAGAGCAGACAACGAACACAAAACAAGGGAGTGGGGGGAGGAGATAAATAAATAAATCTTTTAAAAAATATATGTATTTGTGGAGTGAAGTAAAAATAAATAAATAAATAAAGCCTAATGTTCAAGGCTATGTAATAGAAAATTACCATATTTTAAGTATATATTTTTGGATTAATATAACACTATGTCACAGTTCTGGATAAAAATATGACTTGTCTTTGCAGTTGACTTAAAGTTCTAATATTTGGTGATTCAAAAGGTAAGCATATATGTGCTAATGATATCAAAGAATCACATGGTTTATAGTCACTGAAAGTGTGTGGGCTTCCAGATGTGGTTCAAGAAAATAATGAAATGTATAGCCTCACCTAAAAGAGCAAAGTAGGGAGCTTCCAGAGTTGCTTGACGTAGCATCTCATAAAAATCATCAAATACCTGGATTGTTCCCAGTTCACAGCCTTTCCTTAATAATTGACTTGGCTTGGCCCTCTGGCTACCTTCCCTTTACCAACTTACTGGGAAGACATCGACAGCAGTTTCACAAATGGAATTTATTTCATCATCTCTATGCCTCTATTTTAAGAAAAAGAATTCTCTTCCCTTCTACCCTCATCCCAGCAGGTTCCCACTCACACCTAATAGGAAGAGATTAGATCCCAGTTCCATTTCTAAATCAGTGGCAAAGCCAATGGGATTATAATGATTGGCTTAACTTAATAATGGGGAAAGGAGAAATGAAAGATGAGAAGTCAACCACCACAATCAATACAAAACCAAAGGTCAAGAAAGTTGCCAATGTTGAGGTTTTGGAACCAATGGCACATCCAGGGTGATTCTTTATTAGGCAAATATATAAATATTATGGATGGGAACAGGGAACAGTGGAGCTAATATATTGTCAGTTAAAATGGAATAATTGCAAGCAGATTTACTGACAAAATGATTCAAGGACCATTTCAAGTCCAGCTTGAAAGAACATAAAATTGATTGCTAGAGGAAACAGAAGTGGGCAGTATAATACGAGCAAATATATTTTGCAGCCATGAGCCTCAGAAGCAGTTATTCATTGTATTTATCCTGATACATAGTGGCTAAAGATGGCTTCAGAAAATCTCAATTGTAATTGTGTACCTGTAAAGGCTTTATCTTGAAAAAGGTTAAATATTTTATGTGCCGCATTAGCCTGTCTTTTAAAAAATCGGAAAGAGAGTAAAGTATGGATATATAGTCTAATGTAAAAAACAAAAACAGGTGTAAAGAAAACACATACGCATACACACAATCACACACCATACACACAGGTACATGCAAATGAACAAAATGACAATTAATAAAATAGTATATTAGTATAGATAAAACATCTGGATTTAGAAAACCTACCTTTAGTTTGTTTGTTTCCCAGAGCCATCACTTATTAGCCAAGTGACCTTCCTAAATAATCTTCAGTTTCTAACTCTTAGGATTGGTGAGGGAGATAAATAAGAAAATGCCTCTAAAATGCTTACTAGAGTACCTCGCACATTGTAAACACTCTATAAATAGTAGCTACAATAATGTGAAAATCCCTATTTACAATTTTAAGCTATGAAAGTAATTAGCAAAATCATCTTTTCCCTAAAACTCTTATTACAGATTAAAATCTCTTCTTTTCACCAGACTCTTGAATAGTTTAAAGCCATTGCTGCAATTGTTTCAATTTATTCTCTTTTTAACATCTCTGTGAAAATTAAATGGAGATATACTGTGTGCAGAAGGTTATTTATCAGTAGTAAAGCTTTCAGTTTTTGAGAGTCACTGTCTATTAAGATAAAGTCTCATGAAAACATGAGTCAAGATTACAGGAATTATGTTAAGTAAGATGGAAACAATAAAATTAAGTTTAACAGTTAACCCATTGATAACTATACCTTGAAATCCTAAAGGACAAGTGTATTAGTCAGCCAAAGGGGTGCTGATGCAAAGTACCAGAAATCTGTTAGCTTTTATAAAGGGTATTTATTTGGGGTAGAAGCTTACAGTTACAAGGCCCTAAAGAGTCCAACTCAAGGTACCATAACAGGTACTTTCTCACCCAAAATCTGTTGCCACGTGTTGATGCAAGATGGCAGGCGATTCTCTTAAGGCTCTGTGGTCCCAGCTTCTTCCAAACTCAGCTGAAGACTGGCATAGGGCCCGTCTCTCTTTCAGGTGTTCATTTCTTTCCAGGCTCAGCTTCTCTGGTCTCTTTACAAGGTCAGCTGTAAACTATCAGGCGAATGGCTCATCTCTCTTCCTATGGCCTCTGCTGTGTCTATGGAGCTGTCACTCTTCCTCTGTGTATCTTCTCTGTGTATCTACTTCTGTGTTCTTGAATGAGCATCCATTTATATAGCCCACCAAGGGCGCAAGACTCAACCTCGCACGCCCTAACGACATGGTCTAATCAAAGCCTTAATCTTGAATTAATCAATTAAATGTAAAGTCTTTGAATTTGAATCAGTCAAAGGGTATCATGTCCAGAGGAACAGACCAGTTTACAAACATAATCAATATCTCTTTTTGTAATTCATAAATAATATAAAACTGCCACAACAAGGATTTTGTATTTCTGTATTTTGTAAGGCTACCCTACTTTACAACACTACAAAGAAGGTGTCTAGTGAGTTCTAAATGATGTTTTATCTGCTGAGCATGAAGGTTTGTAAAAACATTGTGCTATTTACAGTGGTCTTAAAGGAAGGCACTCTCAATAAACAATAAACCAAAGTAGATAGGACACATACTTTGAAGAAATCATCATAAATTATCATAAATTATTAATTTCAGGGACACACAAATTGCTTACCACCACCACACTGACTATTCATAGGAGCACTGGGCAATGGTGAAGCCAGACTTTGAAGCTAGACAGCCAGGGTTCAATCACAACTTCTATTGCCCAGCATTACTGGAGAATCAAATGAGGTAATATATTTAAACCTTTAAAACAATCAATATCTGGCACATAGTAAACACACAATAAATGTGACTTATTACTATAATTATGACAAGTGTCCAGTCAGAAAAATATGGAACTATAAAGTACATAACAATATAAGCATTTACTCTCCAAGGAATCTAAGAGATTAAATGAATTACACATATTTCATTAAAAAAACAACAGCACAGTTGTAACTTTTATATTTCTATGATTGAAAGTTGGTTTGGAAACTTTTGTTTTCTTCCTCAGTATCCTGTGGGCTTGGCATTTCAATTGCATAAGTGGACTGAAAATATTCATGCTGTAGGTGCAGAGTTTTTAGAAATATATATTATTATGCAGTTTTTAGAAATATATATTATTATTGGCCAAAATTAGGTCAATTTTTGTTATCGTTTATCATAAAATCAATACTCAGCCAACAATAAATTTAATGACTGAGCTAAAGCTTAGTGGTTCTCTTTATTTTTTCAGAAAATAAGAAACCATGATAAAATTAGGAAATTGGTATCAAAATGTATTAGTGGCTCTCCTATAGAGGGTTCTATCCTGATTTATTATTACAAGAGTCTATTAAGGGGTCTAACAAAGCCTAAATATTAAGAGTTGGAAAAGCTTTTGTATCCTGCCAGTACATTGTATAGTCAAGCAATACAGAATTATGTACATATAGAATATGTTGTGAGCTGTTTGCAAAGAATGATCCACGTTCCTTTGTCCTATCTTATATATTTTCATAATTTTCTTGTTTGTTATGCTACAGTTTATGATATTTTCTATCAAAATCCTCAAACTTACCAAACATGAAAAAAGACATTACAGTGGATGTGGGCAAGTGCATTTTATACTGTTACAGAGTTTATTTGAATTCAGCTTACATTTTTCAGGGTCAGCAATTACAAAAGCTGTTGCTGAAGGGGCAGCTCTAATGTGCTAGAAAATCTGGACAGTACTGATACAGCTTTGCAGCAGATCTAAATTTGTATTGTATATCATCTTCAAATTGTTAAGCCTTTTACTCAATAATCAATATTCCATCCAGCACAATAATAAAACATAGAATTATTTATGGTTATAATTAAGGTGTACTTTTCAGTCACAAGAGGAATGGAAAAGTTACTAGACAGGTGATATGATTTAATGAAAGGCCATTGAACAAGCTGCTACAGCTTTCAAATATATAATGAATGTGTAAGCCTTTCATGACAGATAAAGTATTATGCAAACCCATGCTGTTAATACTAAAAACCTAAATAGTTCATTTCTTGCACGTCTTAGGTATTCTGGAGCTATCAAAATAAGATTAAAAACTGTTTAGTGAAAACAGTAATATATGGCACTCTGGGAAACTCCAAGACCCATGTTTCAACCTCAACCTTGAAATTTATTGCTTTTGTGATTTTCAAGTTTGACCCTTAACATCCTTTCTACACAGAATTTTTTAACTTTATTTTTTTAATAGTTTTGTTCTGTTGGCATTGTTGTCGTTTTCTTTTAGGAAATGTTTCACAGCACCAGCAGTATTAAAACTGGATGTAGTCCAAAAGGGTGATGAGAGACTATGACAAACTTTGATTCAATCTCAGTGGAATAAATGTAAAGATAGTTGCCCAAAGTCATCACTGTTTGGATGTCTCAATAAATTTGGCTTTGATAAAATGAAAATTTGCCTTCATGGAAGCCTGTGGAAGAAAGGCCATGACTGTATATGCTGTCAAATGCCAAATTACATGGAAATTTCAGTCAGATAAAATCTCAAGAATTTAGGAAGGCTCTGTATCTCTATTTTTATGTGTACATATGTGTACATCTAAGTGTGTTTCAAAGAAGGTTTTACAATTTATATTAATAATATTATTTTCTTTTTGTATTCCAAAATAAATTATGAATACCCTTTTCACATGAAATTCAAGAAATTCCATTAAAAAGACTTGATTAATTCTTAGAACACCTTTATGCAGAAAATAGTGGGAAAACTGTTACTCACCGTCTTCCAAATGTAACATATTAAGGGGTTAGGTGTGTTGCAATTAAATCAGTGGGAGATCAGATGTACAACCGAGATTTCAGACTTCTTTTCCCTTTTTTCATTCTAAAAATAGCATCTTAGTTCTTTTACTTTTCTTCATTGATTAAAAGCTCTTATCTGACTCTCCCCAACTAGATAAAGAGCTCCTTTAAGACAGGAGATTCAAAATACAATGCTTTTCATTATATTTCTTGAGCTTAGCCTAAAAAACTACAGTAAGCAAAAAATAAATGTATTAAATTGAATTAAACTAATATACTTTTTTCCATTAAAATGTATATTTTTAAATTCAAACATTTCTAAAGGGTTATACAGCGAAAAGTATGTTTCTCTCCCCTTCATATATACATCTCTGATACAGAGGCAAATGCTAGTAACATTTTCTGGTCTTATGTATCTTTCCAGACATTTCCATGCATATTAATATATTTCTTTTTATTTGTATTAGTGATTTGACTGTTTTAATTTTTATTTTTTGCTTTTTCTTTCTTTATTAGAAAAGTTGTGTCTTTATAGATCAACCATGCATGAAATTCAGGATTCCCATGCACCATGCTACCAACAACATCTTGCATGGGTATGAAACATTTATTGCAATTAATGATAGCAGATTATTATAACTGTAGATTAACTAAAGTACGTTGTTTAACTTAGGGTTCACTGTGTAATATAGTTCTATGGATTTTTAAAAGACATTATTCTGTTACCATATAGAGAATAAAAAATTTCCCTTTTAATCATGTTAAGATATGTTTCAGTGCTGTTAATTGCATTTACAATGTTGTGCTACCATTCTCATCATTACCAAAACATTTCCATGTATTAGTATATAACAAGTGGGAGCAAAATAAAGGTATTATGCTATGTTTGTTCTACAGAAACCTTAGATGCTCTTATTTGTAAATAATTTCAAACTTACAGAAAAGTAACAAAAATAAAAATAGTATAAATAATATTCTTATACTCCTTACCTAGATTCAGCTTTTACTAACATTTTAGCTATTTGCGTCATTATTTGTTTAGTCTCTTTCTCCCTTTCTTTCCATCTCTCTCTCTCTCTCTTTCTCTCTGAAATCATTTAAGAAATGGAGAAAATTGAGAGTAAGTTGAACTTACCATGGTCTTTTAACCCCTAAATGTTTTGATTTTTATTTCTTAAAACTAATGATATTCCCTTAAAAACCACAGCAAAATTCTCAACTTCAGTAAATTTAATTTTGATATAATACTTTAAGATAATATTTCTGCAATGCAATTTTGTCTATTGGAGAAAAAAAAAAAAGCTCATTATAGCATTTTCCCCTTCCAGCTTTGGGTTAAGTCTAGAGTACGCCATTGCATTTAGTTGTCCTGGATTCAGTCTTTTGTGGACCCCAGAATATAATGTTCTTAAGCTAACCCATTTCTGTGCATGTAAGCCTATTTTATGTGGGACCTTTCGGTTAGATTCAGTTAAGGGACATTTAAAAGGTTAGATCACTTTTGATTAGATAGCTTATAGGGTCTTTGATTAGACTACATCAGTGAGGTATAACCCAAGTTGGGTCTCAACCCTCTTGCTAGAGTCTTATATAAATGGGAGAAACCTGCAGAGAGACACAGAGAAAGGCAGCTGCTGCCATTTATACCCTGGCATGTGAGAAAGGACTCCAGGATCACCTACGGCTGCAAAAAGACAGGGACACCCTGAGAGACGGAGAGAGGCCGGAGGCTGGAATCAGCAGAGCAGCCTAAAGTGAGAAGAAGGGAGATATGAACCATGTGCCTGATCACCCAAAACTGAGTCCAGGAAAAAGTGAGCTTGGAGGGTGTATTAGTCAGCCAAAGGGGTGCTGATGCAAAATACCAGAAATCGGTTGATTTCTATAAAAGCTATTTATTTGGGGTAGAAGCTTACAGTTACCAGGTCACAAAGCATGTTACTTCCCTCACCAAAGTCTGTTGCCACGTGTTGGAGCTAGATGGTTGTCGACATCTGCAAGGGTTCAGCCTCCCTCTTCCTCTTAAGTCTTCATGGTCCCAGCTTCTTCCAATATCAGCTGTAGGATGGGATAAGTCTCGTCTCTCTCCACGGGCTCATTCCTCTCTGGGCTCAGCTGCTCTGTTCTCACCACAAAGTCAGCTATAGACTATCAGGCTCTTTCATTTCCCAGGGCCTCTGCCATATCTATGGAGCTCCCTCTATACCTCTGTGTTCTTCTCCTGTGTGTTTACTTCCTGGGACACCAGCTCAAAACTCCTCCTAACTCCTCTGTCTTGTCATTTACTCTGTGAGTCCCCACCAACCAAGTGGGTGGGGACTCAACATCCTACTCACATGGCCCAATAAAAGCATTAATCATAATTTAATCAAGTAAAAGTGAAACCTCTGAAGATAATACAATCTAATATACCCAGAGGAGTAGACCGTTTTACAAATATAATCCAGTATTTATTTTTGGCATTCATAAATAATACCAAACTGCTACACTGAGGAAGGCAAGGTTCTCGGCAGAAACTGGTTTCCATTTGCCTTGCCATGTGGCAGAACTCCAGGATCACCACTAGCCAACTTAGGTGAAAAAGTCTCTTTGCTGATGCCTTGATTTGTACATTTCTGTGGACTCAGAACTATAAGCTTATACCCTAATAAATGCCTATTGTAAAAACCAACTCATTTCTGTCATTTTGCTCAGGAGATTTAGCAAAATAAATCAGTTGATATATCTCTTTAGCCTACTTTAATATGGATCATATCAGAATCTTTCTTTGTTTTGGTGCCATTGACAACTTTGAAAAATAGAATCTCTCCTGGCCCCCTAAAAATATAATGTTTCCTTATGACTGGTTTTAGATTATGCATTCCAGGCAAACATAATACATAGTTGATTTTGTTCTTCTCTGGAATCAAACCTGGAGGCATATGATAACTATCTGTCCCTCAATGGTGATGTTAATTTTGAAAATCCAGTCAAGTGTTTTCCAAGATGTGTGACTGTTTTTGTTCTCCCTTACAACTAATAAGTAGGCTCTGGGGAGTCACTTTAAGACCATTTGAATATCTTGCTTTAACATCAAAAATTTCCCCAAGGCTTAGGATCCATTGATGATTCTTTTCTGACTCAACCTTTATTACAATGGATGTAAAATGATTACTTGTCAATTCCCATTCTCTCCTCATTTACCACTGGCTCTCCGAATTCTAATGTTAAAAAAAGCCATCCCTTTCCCCCTATTAATTTATTATCTATTTACTATTGATCTGGATTCATGAATTCTTATTTTGTTCAAAAGCTTAAAATTCATTACTGTCTGTGGCAGTTTGAAATTATTTTATGAATCCAAAAAAGAGGAATATTAGGTTTGCAAACCAATCTGTTCTTCTGGGTTTGATACCCTTTGATTGCATTAAATTCAGTAGAGGGGCATTTGATTAGATTATCTGATAAGAATGCTTTAGGGACTAGGATTGGACTATGTCAGTGACTCAGGTAGACACTCTGTCCCCTTGCTGGATCTGATATGAATGGAAACACAGAGAGAGACTCAGACAGACACAGGAAAAGGAAGCCAGCCTGTTTGATCCTGCCATGTAAGAGAGAGGACTACAGGATCATTTAAGCATGAAGCCCCCAAAGGCTGGGCCCATGGAGCAGCTCAAGAGGAGTTGGTGAGCCCAGAGGGGAAGGCTGAAACTTCAGTAGAGATTGGTAGCCATCTTGCTTTACCATGTGACAACACTCCTGGATCAACAGTAGCTAATTTGGTGAGAAAGCATCTCTGATGGTGTCTCAGTTTGGACTTTGCATGGCATTGGAACTGTAAGCTTTTACCCCAAATAAGTACCCTTTATAAAGGCCAACACATTTCTGGTGTTTTGCATTGGCACCCCTTTGGCAAACTAAAACAAAAATTGGTGTCAGGAGAGTGGGGTTGTGCTGCTTGCAATTACCAAAAATGCTGTAACAGTTTTATAAATGGGTAAAAACTATCTTTTTTTTTTGGAGGAATTGTGAGATGTTTGATAAAAAAGGCTAGACTGCTTTGAAGAGACTCTTGGTAGGAATATGGTCCCTAAAGTTATTTCCAGTGAGGCCTCAGAAGGAAATTATGAAACTATTATTGGAAACTGGGAGGAAAGGTGATTCTTATTTTAAATTGCAAAGAACTTGGCAAAATTGATGTTAGATGGAAGGCAGAATTTGAAAATGACAAGCTTGGACATTTAGCTTAGGATATTTCCAAAGTAAATGTGGAAAATGTGGCCTGGCTTCAACTTGCAGCTTAGAGCAAAATGAGAGAGGAAAGAGAAAAGCTAAGAACTGAATTGTTGGGCACAAAGAAACCAGAGACTGATTTTGGATACTCCAAGCTTCTGGAAAACAAGCCCACAGAGGATAGTGGCACATGTGAAGACTTAACTAAATTTGGAACTTGTAAGTCAGGATTGGAAATGCAGTTATCCAGGAAGGACTTGTGTAAAGTCTTACTGTCTTATAGCTTCCACCCCTGTTTCCTGCATGGTAAACCAACACACTCTTTGTGAGATCTGTATGAATGAAACCACTTCAGCTTGGACTAAAATGCACAGGGAGGGGAGAGACTGAAGGGAAAAAAATGACTTCAAAAGGAAAATCATGGAAGCTGAAGTCTGGAACTAAGACAGCTTGGGCCAAGAGAGGGATCCCACTCATGTGTATGGAGAGCATGAGTTTGCTCTGGCATTTGCAGAGGGCAGCTCTTACAGCTTGTTCTTCTCAAAGAGCCTGTGTAAGCTCTAAATCAGTGTCCACTCTATGGTGCTGTTTATCCCATAGCCAGGATTCATGGGTCCAGGAATCAAGGGGTAGAAATGGGAGTGGCACCACTCACTGTTAACCCTAGTGATTCACTAGAAAAACATTTTACTTCCTGTTCCTGCAACCTTAAGCTATGCTGGTCTACAGGTCTTAGTTCTAAAAGGAGGAGTGCTTCCACAAGGAAGCACAACTATTCCATTGAATTGGAAGTTAAGACTGCCACTTAGCCTCTTTGGGCTCCTCATGACTCTGAATCAACAAGAAATGAAGGGAGTTACTGTACTGGCTGGGGTGATTGACGCTATAAGGGGAAATAGGACTGTACCTACACAATGCATAAAGAAGAGTTTGCCTGGAATACAGGAGATCTCCTGGGTGTCTCTTAGTACTACCATGCCCTGTGATTAAAGTCAATGGAAAATTGCAACAACCCGATCCAGGCAGGACTAACAATGGCCAAGGATTTTTAAGAACGAAGGTCTGGGTCATCCCACAAGGCAAGAAACCACCAAGCAAGCTGAGGTGCTTGCTGAGGGTAAAGGGAACATGGGATAAGTAGTGGAAATACAAACTTTGACCACATGACCAGTTACAGAAATGAGGAGTGCAATGGCCATGAATATTTCTTCCTTGTTTTGTTATGAGTATGTTTGTATATGTTCATTAAACGAATATCTTTTTTCCTTCCCTATCCTTTCCCCTTATCATATAAGTCATAGCATTTAAGGATGTCAAGTTTAAGAGTGACTATTACCCAAAGACTGCAACCTATTCTGGAGGGATTTAGTGCATTTCCAGTTGTACTCAGGACAGTTGAGTATTGTTAGACAGAAAAAATATATATGCATATATATGTCTGCTATTGTTTTCATTTAAAGACTTAGTATGGTTTAAGGTGATATGCATGGCTGCCAAGTTGACAAAGGGTGGACTGTGTTAGTTAGGCTAATGTGTCAACTCGGCAAGGTAATGGTTCCAGGTTGTTTGGTCAAGCAGGCACTGGGTGAATTGTAATACAATGGCATTTCATGTTCTTTAATCATCAATGAGTTGATTGCATCTAAGGCTGATTACATCTACATTCAACTCAGGATATTGCCTTCAGTAATGAGTGATGTCTCATCAATCAGTTGAAGTCCTTAAAAGGAGAAGTGATTTCAGCATTCAGAGAGAGAATTCTCATCTCTACTTCAGACAGTCAGTGTTACCTGGGAACTCATCCAGGACCTTCATTGGAGGCACTGGTCTGCAGCCTTCCCTGCCAATTTGGACTTGTGCATCCCCACGGTTGCATGAGAGAATTTTATAAAATCTCATACTGTTTACAGATATCTCCTTTTGGTTCTGTTTCCCTAGAGAACCCTGACTAAAACAGTCCTCCAATCTCAGATTTGGTCAGGAACCCACTTTTGAAAGTCTAGGAACACTCATCTCAGGGACAGAGCTGTCCTCCCCAAAAGAATAAGATAGCCCAATTCAGCAAATAGTGCTTCAGTAGCTGTTGATCTAGGACTGGCCTCAGATTCCAGACCATCTTGTCTGTTATACATGGGAAAGTACTTCATATACCCAAATGGCAACTAAACTGCCTCCAGTCCTAACTACAGGTGGTTATCCTGTGCCAAAGCATCCACAGCTGGCATTGCTGACAAACCTTTATCTTCAGTCTGACCAACAGTGTGGTTTGGTCTCAACAAGCCACTTTTCCTGAGCCTCATCTGTACATGCTTTGCAAATCTATCCTTCACTTCATCTGAGATTGAAGCCAGATTAAGAGGAGACCACTTATGTTTATATCTGGTGTCTCAAAAGTTATCCTTTCTTCAACACCAACCCCATCTTTTTGCTATTCCATCAAATAGTCCAAGTGTCTGAGTGAGACTGGGCCTTTTACACTGATCCCTAAGACCCTAGGAAGAATATTTAAGGACTATTGAATGCAGTTTGACTTCTTCCTCAGGGACTCAGTCTCAACTAGACCAAGTTCTTCTTTTGTGCTGTGAACAGACCAGGGTTGGTCATAGTAATGGACCCTCCGATTTCAACTCCAGAGAATACATGGAGAAAACTCCCTTGCAGAAGCTTGCAAGAGAAATGCAAAGAAACTTTGCCTTTCCTTTCAGCTCACTGGTTGGAGACCTGTTTTTGCAAAACTTTGATGCTGTTTCAGATTCAATTTGCCTTTCATTTGAATTACAATCATCTTATTTAAATGGCTGAGTGAAGCCCTGATGGTCCTTTCAGGTTCCCATATGTGTGTACTTTGTTTCCATGTGAAGAGGCATGGGACCACACTCAAGTGTCTTTCACAATTTATTCTATTGAATATTCCACACATGGTGACTTCCTTTTTAATCCCATCATTTCTGTTTATCAGAACACATTGCTTTGGATTAGAAGTTTCAAGAGCCTTTACTAATTTTGTTTGATTGTTGGGTAAAGTGCTTAAGAGTAGAATAAAGTATTTGAGTGTTTAAAGGCATAGAGAGGGAGAAAAGAGGAGGGAAAAAAGGGGAGAGCAGGCTGCAGAAGACCAGCTGTTCCATTCAATCTTATTTTTATACAACTCCTTTGGCATTGGCTTTTGTAAGGCATTGCCCACTCCCACCTCCTTAAACACACACGCGCGCACACACACACACACACACACACACACACAATTCCCAGATCCTTAAATGCCCTGCTGGACCCTCAGAGCTTTCCACAATACAGAGTAGGAGAACCGACTTTAGCTGCTAAAGAAACTCCAGGAGCAAGAGGCTTCCAGGACATTTTGCCTTGTTTAGCACTACTAACCTCAATGGTGATAATAGCAGCCATGTGACCCTGAGTTGCCCCTCCTCCTGATAATAGGGTGAAAAGAAAGGACCCCTTATCCAAAATGTACTCTTTCTAAATTGTCTAATGTTTATCAAACACTAGAGCTCCAGCTCCAAATCCCCACACTTACACGGACATGTGGCTACAGGTTTTCTATTTTAAAAGCACAAGAGAATACATGGCTATCTCTCTGGCTCCAATTATCATTTGATCTTGGTTACTCAATGAATATTCACATCAAAATTAGCTATTCCTTGGCAAACTCTGCTACCTGAGAGTTTAGAGAGATTTGGACAAAGTCTCTATAAATGGTCAGACGGGGTGAAAGTCACATAGAGGTCTCTAAAAACATTCTGTGATTGCTTCCTATGGTAGACACACCCTAAGGAGACCCCCCCCCCCATGAGTCACATCCTTGCATAACCCACCTTTCTGAGGGCAGGAAGAACATGTGACTTACTTATAACTAGTAGAATATGGCAAAGGTGATGGGATGTCATATCTGTGATTATTACATTATATAAGATTCTGCCTTAGCAGACTTTAACAAGAGATTCTCCTGTTAGCCTTGAAGTAATATGCCTATCGTGACACAGGATGTGAGAGGGGCCCATGGCAAACTAAGGTGGCCTGTGCTGAGAGCAGGCCCCGACTGACTACAAGCGAGAAAACAGGGACTTCAGTTCTACAGCCTCAAGGAACAGAATTTTTCCAACAATCACCTGAGCCTGGAAGAGAACACTAAATTCCAGAGAAGAGCACAGTCTGACAGATACCTTTATTGTAGCCTTTTGAGACCCTGAGCAAAAGACCTGGCTAAGCTGTGCCTGTATTCCTGATCTTCTGAAACTGTCCTAAGCATCTAAGTTGGTTATAGTATTTTATGCAGCCAATGGGAAACTAAGACATTGCCCATGTAGGAAGAAGAGTCCAAGAGGAGAGAGGAACCATAGACCAGCCTGCCACTGTGAGTTCAAACCTCCAATCTGATTACAGCATGTGGCTCTGTTTGCAGAACTTAGCATTTTGCATACAAAGACAAAGAAGTCAATTAATTTTTTTAAAATGTGAGAGAAGAGTTTATTTGTACTCAGAAGAACAGCATCTTGCATATTATAAGGCATGTCCACATGCACACAAGCAGGAACCACGTATCACACTTCCCAGAATGCCTTGTTGTGTTTGGTGTTTTGAGCTGTCCTTTGCCAACTAGACTCTGGGCGTGTCTACATCAAATTCGTAAGGAAAGATGGTGGTTCCCACAGCAGCTTGGGGAATGAACAATAACCTCAAGGTGAAAACTGTTCCTACCAACACCATGTGGCAACAATCAGAAAGGGATGGTGGAAAGGTGGGTTTCATTGTCACATCTGAAAGGGACATCATCTCTCAGACATCAGACATTCTAATTCTGCACGTACAATTTCCAGCAGCCCACAAATTAAGCTGTGATGGAAAAATACTGTCAGATTATGACTCTCCAAAGAGACCTAAGACAGGGGTCTCTTAGCATTTATTCATTTTATCAACAAATGTTTAATAAGCATCTATTCTGTGCCAGCATTGCTGACACTACAGTGGAAAAAACTGATGAAATCTCCAAACGCATGAAGTTTAGGGTCTAATGGGAGATACAGAGAAACCATCAACTAAAATGCATGATAGCAGAAAGTATAGGTACAATCAGAGCACAAAAGAGGGACACTTCATCCAATCCAAATGGCTTTGGGAAGACCCTCCTCCCAACCGCAGAAATGAATTCTAAACTGACACCTGAAGGACGAGAAGGACTTGACGTAAAGAATGGTTCAAGTGGAAGGAACACATACCCATACCAACAGCAAGCTTGAAGCGTGGCAGGACTGAAACATTGAATTTGTGGCCTAGTGATAATAATAATGCATGGCATTTATCCAGTATGTACAGTATGCCAGTGCTGTGCTAAACAAATAGTACACATTGTCTTGTTTGATCTTCACGGCATCTGTCAGATAAAGAAAATGAGGCATAGAGAGGATGTGTACCTTAACCAAGGTCACAGTCCTGGTAAGTGGTGAGGCCAGGAATTAGAGACTAGCTATCTGGCTCCATTATAGTGCCCCAGCCTATTACTCAAATGAATAAACCAAATGGTGACGCTTCGGGACATGCTTTATCCTTTGCCAAGTTAGCCACCAACCCTCCCTGTAAGTCCAAATCCCTCCCAGGTTCTGGAGTTTCTCTGACCTCATAATGTCCATTTCCCAGTCAATAATGGTCCCAGTCATATCTCTCCCAGTTAACAAGCTCCTTGTTAGCTTAGCATGCCAGGTTTCCAGGTAAGAAGCTCTGCCTCCCTAGTCCTTGTGGAAACTAAAGTCTTGTTTCTGAATCCAATCTCCTTGCCTAGACCACTCTTGTCAGATGTCAGGCACATTACTCTGCCTACTTTTCTGGACTTCTTCATATTTGGGCAGATGTCCCTAGATTTGTGTCCCTGTGCCTCTGCCTTATCTCTGGGGGTTGGTAATCCCCAGACTAGTTTGAGTACAAACATTGCTTAGAGAACATCTTTTTTACATGAAGCTGGCCATAATTTTTCTTAGGTATATTATTGTGGCTAACTCTTCCAATTTAAAAATTCCTTCTTGACCTCACGTTTTTCTGAATTTCTGTTACATCCCAATCCTAATTCCTTGTTAACTGGTAGGGGAGAGTGCTCAAATCCGGTTTGTTGTTCAGACAATTTTGAGAGGGAGGGTATAATTTCTCTCCTCTCTAGAATATTCCACGATATTTTGCCCTTCCCAACAAGAACAAAAATATCTATTAAAGATTTTTTTTCCTAAGCAAAAGAGAATTTTCTTGTAATCATCATACAGTAACAAGAATAAATAGCTTATTTGTGTGTGTGTATGTTTTGTGTAAAACATGCAACGTAAAATTTACCACTTTAACCATTTTAAAGTGTTCAGTTCTGTAGTATTAACATTTACAATATTGTGTAGACTTCACCATTATTTAGTTACAGAATATTTTCATAATCCCAAAGGGAAACTCTATACCCATTAAGCAGTAATTCCCCATTCCCTTCCTTTACCCATCCCCTGGAAACCACTAATCTGCTTTCTGTCTCTATGGATGTGCCTATTCTGTATGTTTAATATAAATGGAATCATGCAATATGTGGCCTTTTTTTTGTCTGTAATGTTAACAAAGTTCATCCTATTGTAGCATGTATCAGTACTTTATTCCTTTTTATGATTAAGTAATATTCCATTGTATGGATATTCCACATATTTTACCCATTTACAAGTTGAAGAATAGTGCAGCCAAGTTTTAAAATAAAATAAAAAATCTCACAATATATATATTTGTACAAATGTAAACATAGTTAATTTTATATGTACACACATTTATTTTGTTTTCATGTTTATGTAAAATAGAATAGGATTCTCTCTAATCATATTCATTTTTAATCAATACCCAGTAGATTTCTTTCTCTCTTTTGGTTTCAGTTACTTTCTCCAACTTCTTAAGATATGGGAGATCTATTTCAAAGGCCATGAATATTTCCTGGTGTTTTATTGTTTTTTAAATAACTTGTGGCCTTCCATAGGGTTTAAATCTTAATCACAAAAGTTTTTTTGCTTTGTTTTGTTTTGATTATTTTTCACAAAATGAAAAACTACGTATTGCCTATAAACATGCTAATAAATGGCTTTGTATTGAAACAGTATCATTTTAAGATGATAAATTAGCTGCTAAATTAATAATTCACACTATTAAAAATATTTTTAGATATTTGCCCTCCTTTTCCTAACCATGATCATGTTTTCAAAATAAGAGCAAGAGTTAATAAACACTTTAAGTATTTATTATAAACATGTTTGGTACAATTTGTGAAGATCCATTTTGAAGGGTAAATGTTACTGTATTAGTCAGCCAACGGGGTGCTAATGCAAAATACCAGAAATCTGTTGGTCTTTAGAAAAGGTATTTATTTGAGGTAGAAGTCCACAGTTACCAGGTCATAAAGCATAAGTTACTTTCCTCACCAAAGTCTATTGCCACGTGTTGGAGCAAGATGGCTTCCGATGTCTGCGAGGGTTCAGGCTTCCTGGGTTCCTCTCTTCCCAGGGTTTGCTTGTCTCCAGGTTCAGCTCCTCTGCTAGCTCCACAAGGTCAGCTGTAGATGATGAGGCTCTCTAGGCTTTGCCTCTCTCCACAAGCCCAGCTGTAGACTATCAGGCAGACAGCTTGTTTCTCTTCCCAGGGCCTTCTCGTTTTCCTCACAACCAAGCTCCTCTGTGTTTTCACTTCCCGGGCTCCAGCATAAAATCTTAGCATCAGAACTCCAACATCAAAAGCTCCAACTCACAACTCCAACTCTGTCCTTTGCCATATCTTTTATCTTTGAGACTCCACCCACCAAGGGGCGGGGCTCAATGCCTTATTGACATGGCCCAATCAAAGCACCAATCAAAACCATGTCCAGATGAACAGACCAGCTTACAAGCATAATCCAATATCTATTTTTGGAATTCATAACTATATCAAACTGCCACAGTTACTTAATATTTCATATATCCATCCATGAAATAAACTTTTTGAATTTTTGAAAGGGAACTATTTGACAGTTCTGTCCAGCAGATCTTTATTCCTTTTCATTTCTAAATTGCTTGAACATGACTTCAATTTCTAAATAGCAATTTCCTGCTAGACTCTTTTCTGTCTAGCTCTTCAAACTACTTTCTTTAAGGCCACCAGTGACCTTCTCTTCAATTTAAAGTGCACTTTTCTTTGTTTCTATATTTTGAGCCTTTCTTATGGCTGACTACCACATTCTCAATTACATTTCTTCCAGTGTCAGTAGCATCAGTTATACCTGGTACAATTTATATATATGGTCACACATTTCTTTTAGTGAGTCTACACCTTCCCCTTCTCTTTCAATTATCTGTATGTTCCAAATTATTCCTGCTTAATTTATATAAAAATTTATAAGTACATGTTGATAGTATCTTTGTTATTTTGCACATAACTCAAAAAACACACAACCTGTACTTTATATGTGCATGTGATATAATTAGTTATGGAGTGATCCATGTATTAGTGAGAAGGAGGTGGCAGAGATGGTCAAGTATTTTATTAATACACTGGGAAAATACACTCAATTTCCATTTTTAAATTAAGACATTACTAGTGCTTGCTTTGCCTTTTCCTGAAAATGTACTTTTTGGCCAGCTCCTTGTTTCCAACATTAATTCTTTGAATCATATTTACTTAGCTACTATTCTTATTCTAGATGTTATGGTACATGCTGGAAATTCTATGACATTTCATAACAAACTTTGCTATTAATTTCATGAAGTCTACAGTCCATTAGAGAAGAATGACATTAGTGATTTAATCAATCAACAAAGCATCAATTGAAGCTTTTGCAAGTGTTAAATATTGGTTTGAAAGCTTATTTCATGTATATCTTACCTTGTCGGGGAAGTAAAGTTGGACTTCCTTGAGGATGTACTTTCTTAACTGAGATCTTAATGATGGGTAGGTGTTAAGTTGGTGATGGGTGAGAGTAACCTGCTAACCAGAGAATGACATGAGCAAAGGCTACTTTGTAGGACAGAGTATAGATTGTAAGAGAGATTTCGAAGGAGGCAAATGGTTCTGGAGCACACAGAGCAGACCATGCTGGGCTGGGTAGACAATACTAGCTTGTCATTATCCTATAAGAAATAGGAAGCTATTGGAGAGTTTTAGGTGACAAAGAAATGGGAGAGAAGATATGGTGAGAGGGAAAACAATGAATGTCATGTTCAGATTTATATTCTCTGTAGTGTTGAATCCCGAATAAAGGTTTGAGTAGATTTCCTACACTCAGGACCATATTTTCCCTCCTGATCTAAAGTTAGGAGATAATTTTAATAGTCTAGGAGGTAGCTTTCCTCCTTTATTCTAGGACCTCTCATTCTGAATCTCTGCTGTTTGTTCTTCCAGCTCCTTACAACCTCCAAATAGTGGAGTTCCTTAAGGCTTCTACTCTAGTTCACATCACGCAGTCACGTTGCTTTGCAACAACTTGTCAACAATTTGAAGATGATCACTAAATATTTCTCTTAAACTCCAGTCTTCTATATCCAGTACCTAAAATGTGTATCTTCTTTGCTGTTCAATAGACATTTCAAGTTTAAAAAATCCATTATATACATAGAGAAAGCAAACTCATTTCTATCCTTCCTTCCTCCTTCCTTCCCTCCTTCAGAGAAGCAGTTATTTAACAAATGTATGCTGAACCCTTTTCTAGTCCATGTACATTCAAAGGAAAATTAGGCAGAATACTTGGCATCAAGAGAATCAAATATTCCCGATGATTAGTTATTGCCACCCTATCCACTAGTGGAAACTCTCTATTTTCATTTATTTGAAATGTTTACCTTCCTGGGCCTCCACCTTTTTATGCCTCACACTTCTTACTCTCAAGACGGTGTTCTCTTTCCTGATCTAAAGTTATCACTTGACCACCTTAGGCCATATTGCTCTGAGAGTATGTACTAAAGATGTAGACAAGCAATTGCTTTCAGACAGAAAGGAGTTCCCCTAGAATTAGAAGAAAAACTGTCCTTCATTTCCCTGGGTGTCCTGTCTTATTGTTTCTAGTGTTCCGACATTACACCCATTTTCTTGCTTCGACATCTACACCACATTAATCTCTGTATCTCCACCACCTACCAGAGTGCCTGTGGCACTGCAGGTGTGGGAGGCTGTAGACCAAACCTAACTGATTATGCTCCCATTGGATGCCATCTCTTTCTCCATATTCAATCTCATCATTTTTGTAAAAGTGGGAAAAAAACAATAAAATTTTCAGAGACAATCTTATGGTACACCTGTGAAAAATAGTGTGTGGTCTACTCTCTATATACTTATCTCCTTCTTTCTCTTTCCCCTCATCACTAATTGGTGTTTATCATAAATTGCATGCTGCCTGAGAAAATCCTACACCAAGAATGGAATGACACAATGCCTCATTTTCCTTTTAAAATAATTATTTTATAAATGGATTTTATATCATGCTGCTCAAGTAATTTTAAAAATACCTAGAATGAATTGAGTTATCCAATAAAAAGGGGTGTTCTTTCCCTCGGATCTTCCAGCTGACTCTAGCCAAACACTGAAACATTTTATCATCTCACAATCAGTTCATATCCTGAGTTGATGTCTGCTCAAAATCACAACTGGTGGCAAATACTGACTCAGGGGCTGTTTTCCAAACTTTGATTTCCTTCAAGTCTATCATTTGTGACCATCTTCTGTATTCTTGAAAAATTAGTTACCCCATTGGATTCACCCATTATTTAAAATAAATAAAATGGGAAAACTAGTAATGTTAGTTGCTATGTACTGAACTGGGTTTTCTTGGCCTTTCTTTTTCCTTTGATGTGTCAGACTGCTTCAAATAGCAGGTAATTCTGCCTCATTGCTCTTCTAGGAATCTTCCTCATCTACTCTAAACCACTTTGCTCTATCTCATCACAGAACTTCCACAGTCTTAAAGTTAGAACCACATAATTTAATACTCCAGTTAAAGCTCAAAGTTATGCAGCTATGACCAGGTTGTCTTTCCTGGTTATTTACAGACAGCATTTTGATCTGACACTTTGGTGGTAATCTTTAGTCCCCTACCTCCCCTGCCTCCAGTCATAGTGAACAACTAGACCATATCTGAATATACTGTGCTCTCATCTCACATTTAGGCTTTGTACTTGATGCAGGTTCCCCTGCCTGAAATATCCTTTTCCCACCTCGACCTGGAAAATTCTCTTCTCATCTTTAAAATCTCAGCTAAATGACTTCTTATTCTTTAAGACTTTCCTTATTTTTCTGGTAGAACAAGTCAGTCTTTGTCTATGTTTCTGCAGCACTCTGTTCACGCCTTTCATATGAAACTTATCACAATGCATTAAACTTAATTATGTTCATCTTTATCTAGACCTATAGACCATGAACCTCTTGAGAACAGCAGTGATGCTTTGCTCATTGCTGGCATGTTGTAAGTACTCAATATTGTGTGCTTATGCTTTAATTTGTGGATGAGTCAGAGGATTTTTAAGTGAAGGAAAAATATATTAGTGGAATGATTGGATTGTTCTTTTATGTTTTATACAGACATTAACACCTTCTTTCTACTAAAAGATTATAAGCTGTGGAGATGAGATTTTTAAATATTTTTTTATTTGTATCTCTCTTGATGTAATATTGGCACATGGTAGATGCTCCAATTAATATATTCATACAGAGAGAGAGATTGTATGTTTGTGAATACACAGAGAGTAATTTTAAAAAATAAAGTTACTTCTATTTTGCCTTCAATGTGTGTTAGAAATGCAGAACAGCTTGTTAGAGAAGGACTTTAACCTAAGTCTCTCATCACTTCATCACCCATGTGAGACAATGAACCACTGGAAAGCAGGACAACATTGATCTTTCATATATCAGAGCAAATAGAATTTTTTATAACCAAAAGTTTTATACTTTCATTGACACATGAAAAATAATAGAATAAAAGATAAAGCTATAAGACTTTCCATTTGTGTTAAATACACACAATCTCATATCATATAATTTTAGAGTTAGAAACAGCTTCTAAATGTTATATAATGCAATTTTTAATATTACAAACATGGACTCTCAGAACAGCAATCTCAGGTGCAGTAAGTGCTAAAGCTATGTCTAGTATTAAAGTCTCCTATAATCAGGATCACCCTTTAAAGAGTAATTAATATGATTGCTTCCTAAACTTCTGTGTTTGTGGTATACCAACATTTTTATGTTTGCAAATATCAGGATTTTTTGTGAGACTCCAAATCAATTAAAACACACATATACACCATAAAACAAACAACCAAAAGACCCCAAAACCAAGTCAGTAATAATGAAAATACTAAAAAGAATCAGTGCTTATTGAGTTTTTACTATATGTCAGACACTGTTCTTAGTGCATATAAGATTAGTTCATGAAATGTACACAACTACACGAGGCAGGAATTTTATTTTCTCCATTTTTTTATATAAGAAAATGAATGCTTGAAGGGTTTCTTAAATAAATTTTTTGAACTTCAAAAAATGAAATAGTCAAAAGGCAGCTTAAAAATTATGGAGGCATTACTTTAATAAATCCTGTTCAGGCACATTTATGTTTAATTCTAAAAACAAACTCAATTGTTTCTCCAGTGCTCTGAAAGATGAAATGAGCACAGATTGGTTAAATGACATGATCACGGTCTCCTTGTTAATGAAGAAAATGAAGAAAAATTGCTTGATCATATTCATATCTCATAAAATTAAATCCGATATTCTTTTTTTGACCCTTAGCATTGATTTAGTACCTTCTTTGCCTTTGCTACAAATATTACAGTAGTAATGTTAACTATAGTCTATAAGGTAGATTAGTTGTATTTTTCCCATTTATCACCATATTCTTAACCTGTAATAAAGGAACATACTTGTATTTGTATTATTAACCACAATCCTCATGTACCACTGAAATCACTATATTATAAGAGTCCCTAGATTATGTTCTAGCTATCTTTCAATTAACATTAACCTCCCTAGATTAACAATCTGGTCCAAAACCATATTCTTACCACACTGCATGCAAACAAACAAAACATTAACAATAACAACAACAAACATAGTATATAGAAATCAACTGCTATTTTCTTGTTCTACTTAATAGAATTGTATGCTAACATGATCATACTCTTGTATGTACTTCTAATAGAAGTTGCTGCAACTTAACTTTGCACATTACATTTCTAACATGCATAGTAGAGTTTACCCTGATCTACCTCATAATATAAGGTTCACCCAGTTAAATGTTTCATCTGACTAACTTTGCAGTATCAATACGTCTACTCAGTTGTAGCAAAAATATATTTTTCACATTGATCTAAATGCTGTGGTTCACTTTTGAAAGTTTTTTTTTTTTAGGAATTAAAAACATTTTATCTGTGTATTCAGAATCACGCACAAGTTACATTCACATTTCAATTTACTATATAGAAATCATTTGGATTTTATATTTGCAGTTAAATTTTGAACTGAAATTACAATATTATTTTTAAAAAATTGTTATATTAATTCAGTAACTTTTTAGCAGACCAAATTGAAATAAATACATAGGTTCAAACTTCAGATTTATGGCAAACAATCTTCAAATACAATATAGACATCTCTTAAAATTTATCATTATCATTCACATATGACATGTGCAACTCTGAGCTGTTCACACAGAACAGTTCTCTCCTATAGATGTGGCAAAACTGACATGCCATGAGGCTCAAGGTTGAATGGTCAAGCTGAGGACTCAAAAGTTGCACCATCTTTAAAAAGGTTTGGCATTTCTGGACCACAGCAAAGCACATGTAAAGAAGGTAGAGAGCAATTCCTCCTCCTAATTACAGTTAAAAGAAGTTGCATGGTAGTTCAGATTTTTGCATAAAACCCCACATAACCATGGAAAAATCTAAGGAGAATTAGATGACAATGGATTGGGGTCCTACATTTTTTAAATTAACAGAACCCATCAAATTCAAATGGGCATTAATCAAATAAAAAAATAGTCTTAAGCACCTACTGGTTTAAAAGATTGAAATTTATTAGAGATTCATGATCAATTTCTTTCCATCCTGAAATCAAGGATTAAAAACCAGCTATTAAGTGCATTCCAAACTTCTACTATGTAGCACAGGTAGAATTTTCTGCCCATTGGCACCAAAGTCACATTTCTTCTTGGCAGACAGAAATTCCACATCTGAACATAGAATAAGTTAGGAAAAAATAACTTATTTTATTACTATTGTGATTCTGAGATCTAGGATTACTAACATACTAGCTGTGAACAATGCAAATTCCTGACAACTGTCAGGTTAATGGTGCTACTTCCACTTCTACAACCACCATAAAATTTTAATATCAAAAGAATTAAAAGTAATAACTAAGCTGAACAAATTAGAGATAATTAACTAAGGGTATTATTGCTAAAAAAAAAAAATTGAAATCATTGCAACTGAGAAACTGAAAAAAAATAAATGTTTTACCTCCCGCCCCACCAACTCTGAATATAGGTATAGCCCTTCTTTAAGTATTAGTACTCTGCAGAGTTTTCTGCAATTTTATTTCCCTCCCAATTTACTGAAAGTATTTAACAGAATCTTCCATTTCAGCCAAAAAGATTTGTAATTCAAAGATTTACTAAGGTACTCTATGCAGCATTCTATCTATACAGAAACACCTATGAATTATTACAATTGGTTTATGCAGGATTAACATTTTTGGTGTTAAAATTGTTAAACATCATGCTTACTGCACATCAACTCTCCATAATGAATCTAAACTTCACAATGATTTACCAAACCTTTTACTTAAATTACTAATTAAATAACTGAAAAATGTACTGCGCCAAACTAAACGGAAATGGGCTATAAAGAAAAATAACCTTCAAAACAGTCCATATACATATCTATTTCAAAACTACCTTTGCTAGCTAGCCCCTTTCCCAAGTTTTAGCCTGAAAAAACAGTAAAACCTACACAAAAATTTTTATTGCAATCATACAAGGGTTACATTAGGTCAAATACAACGAATGCTATGATGCAATTGTACATTTATTAAACTCAGTTCAAAGCACAAATTTACATATTCTAAACACATTAAAGGTATCTAATGAAGTCACATTGGTCTTCCACTGACATTTGTTATATCTGGGTGAAAGACATTAACTTTACAAGACTTTTTAACACGAATCCTTAGTATAAAAACTGTGTACTTGTATGTAAACGATTTAATGGGGAATCCAATTAATGGGCTTCCATCTCCATTAAGTCATCCATTTTGTTGCATATTTTATTTTAAATGCTTAGGGGTAGGGCGAACTGGCAAGTTTAAATCTGGATACATCATCTAACTCTCCATTACCCCCAATGAATTATAGTTGAAAGCTGATTTTGTCTGGTCCCAAATAGCTATTACTAATAGTTTTTGTTTCCAAGAAAATTTTTCCACACATTCTGGAATATTGACCAGACAAGTATAACCTGCAACTTCAGATCGAAAGAAGCATTAATGCCTGTTTAAGCTTCAGTGGGAAAGCTGTCTTCTTGGCTAAGTTGAATGCAAGAAGGCACAAGAAAGAAGTTCTTCATCATTGTGTCTCAAGGAATTCCAGCATCTTGCATCTCATACCAATCACTAAATGACATCATGTAATAAATAGCTGGTCTCTGAAAATCATTAAAAGCAGATGGTTCATGGAAAGAATCTGCTCCCATATTATCAAAGATAAGCCAATCTCCCACATTCAGCTCAGGAAGAAGACAGCTTTCCACAATCTGATCAAGCAAGCTCATCACAGGATGGACCACAAAGGCTGCTTGTGAACAGAGGCTCATCTTCCTTGTATTTCTTGTGAACCTCTGGAATGGTATTTAAATCCTCTGACAATTTACTTGCAAAAGAACCATAAACACCATCATTCATATAATACATAAAGGCTGGTTCATCATCTCCCCTTTTTCCTACTCCGGAGGAAAATTTATCAGTTTCAACAACTTTCTTTGCAAAGATATTAAATGCAAGTGTAAATGCAGAAGACACATAGTAGCTTCCAGGTTCTGAAATTATCTTAATACCACATCCTTCAGGAAAATATATATCCAACAAAGGGCTGATAACATGACTAACCTCTTCCAACTGAAATTCAGATCCTGTGACGCCTCCACCAATGTCTAACATGTTCATCTTGAAGCCAGATTCTCCAGCCATGTCAAACACACATCGAGCATCAGATACAGCATGTACATATACTTGAGGTACTTTGCAAGCACTTGAAACATGAAATTTAACCCCAATTATATGGACATCAAGTTCCTTAGCACATTCTAAGAGATGCCTACACTTCTTCAGTGTAGTGCCAAACTTCATGTTACCCTCTTCAATTCCACTATTATCTTCTGTTGCAATATGTAGTAAGACCTTGGCATTTGGATGATTATGTGCAATTTTCTTCAATTCAATTTCACTGTCACATGTCATGACATTCACTCCAATTTTTGCAGCATATTTTATCTGAGACGCTTGCCGGACTTATATAAATAATGTTTTCTGGAGATACACCCAATTCCTGCACTAAAACCATTTCATTTTTACTGGAGCAAGCAAATCTGGTTCCAAGAGCTGCCAAAATCTCAATTACAGCTGGAGTGGAGTTGCACTTTACTGCGTAGAATGGCTTTATCTGAGACACTACATTTTGCCACTAACTGTGCTTCTTCACAAATTTTCCAAGATCTCCCACAAAAAAA
>JAQZBX010003239.1:0-66433 GCA_029593785.1 Cabassous unicinctus
TCATCTGTCTGGCTTCTTAATTCATTCTATGTTTTTTCCTCTCTATTTTGTTTCTTGTTTTATTTTCTCTGCTCCACCGCTCTTTATTCTTATTTCTTTGTATTTTTTATGATTTTTTACACATATTACACATACACATATTCCTAGTGCTTGCAAGATTCCTTTTCTACACTTTTTGTATTATTATTACTTTATTCTTTTTCTCTTCTTATATTTTTCCTTTTCTCTGGTTCTAATTTTTTTCCCCAAGGGAGTACAGAGAACTGCAAGGATATAGAATAAAAGGATTCAAGTATCAAAAATTAACTTTACCACACACAAAGAAACAACAAAATAAAACTCTAGAGTAGAAAGATAAACTAATAAGATAACTAATAAACCGAATAAGACCATCAAGATAAAGAGATGCACAGACATGAACAAAAAAATTGCAAGCCATACTAAGAAACAGGAAGACACGACCCAGTCTAATGAACAAAGTAAAAAACAGGAGGAGATGTAGAATAGGGAACAACTAATCAAGGATGTCCAAACAAATATCATGAATCAACTTAATGAAGTGAATGAAGAAATAAAAGATATTAAGAAGACACTGGGGGAATATACTGAAGAAATTGTAAACATACATAAAAAGATAATGGACCTGATGGTGATGAATGGCACAAGGCAAGGAATGAAAAATACATTGGAGGTATATAACAGCAGATTTGAAGAGTCAAAAGAAAGAGTCAGTGATACAGAAGACAGTAAAGCTGATAACAGACAAATAGTAGAACAGTAGATAAAAAGATAGAAAAAATCCAGAAGGGGCTTAGGGATTTGAATGACAACATGAAAAGCACAAACATAAGCATTTTAGGTATCCAAGAGAGAAGAGGAGGGAAAGGGGGCAGAAAGGTATTAGAAGAAATAATGGCTGAAAATTTCCCAACTCTATTGAGGGACATGGATGTACATGTCCAGGAAGTGAAGTGAACCCCAAATAGTATAAATCCTAACAGGCCTACACTAAGACATAGACTTGTCAAATTGTCCAATGCTCAAGGCAAAGAGAAATACTGAAAGCAGCAAGGAAAATAGATCCATCACATACAAGGGAAGCGCAATAAGATTAAGTGCTGATTTCTCATCTGAAACCATGGAGGCAAGAAGGCAATGGTAGGACATAGTTAAAGTGCTAAAAGAAAAAACTTCCAGCCAAGAGTACTCTATCCAGCAAAGCTGGCATTCAAAAATGAGGGAGAGTTCAAAATATTCACAGATAAACAGAAATTAAAAGAGTTTTTCAATAGGAAACCATCCCTTCAAGAAATAATAAAGGGAGTTCTGCAGGCTGAAAGGAAAAAAAACAGGAGAGAAGAGTTGGAGGAGAGTGTAAGAGTAACTAAAAAATAAAAAGAGAAAAACAAAAACAAAAACAACATAAGGCATACATAAACCTAAAGAAAATATGAAAATATGGCTAATGTAAGTAATTCCTTGACAGTAATAACACTGAATGTTAATGTATTAAACGCCCCAATAAAGAGACACAGATTGGCAGAATGGATAAGGAAATATGACCCCTCTATATTTTGTCTTCAAGAAACTCACTTTAGATCCAGGGACACAAGGAGGATGAAAGTGAATGGTTGGAAAATTATTTGACATACAAACAATAATCAAAAAAGGGCAGAAGTAGCTATGCTAATATAGGACAAAATAGACTTTAAATGCAAAACTATTGCAAGAGACAAAGAAAGACACTATGTATTAATAAAAAGGGTAATCTATCAAGAAGAAAGAACAATATAAATATTTATGCACCCAATCAAGGCACCTCAAAATACATGAGGCAAACATTGGAAAAAATTAAGTGGAGAAATAGATACCTCTAAAATTATATTGGGAGATTTTAATACACCTTTAACACCATTAGACAAAACATCTTGATAAAGAATCAATAAAGGAACAAAGACCTTGAATAATATGTTAAAATATCTGAACCTAATAGACATATGTAAAACATTACACCCAAATACACTGGGATATACATTCTTCTCAAGTGCACATAGATCATTCTCCAGGATAGACCACATGATAGGCCACAGAACAACTCCCAATAAATTCAGAAAGATTGAAATTATACGAAGTAATTTCTCTGACCACAATGGAATGAAGCTGGAAATCAGTAAGGGGCAAAAAACCAGATTAGGCACAAAGATATGGGAGTTAAACACTCTTAGATAATCAGTGGGTCAAGGAGGAAACTGCAAAAGAAATCAATAACTACCTTGAAACAAATGAAAATGACAACACAATGTATCAAAACCTATGGGATGCATAAAAAGCAGTGTTGAGAGGGAAATTCATAGCCATAAATGCCTACATTAAAAAAGAAGAAAGAGTTAAAAATCAAAGACCTAACTGCACATTGGAGGAATTAGAAAAAATAAAACAAACTAACCCCAAAGCAAGTAGAAAGAATTAAATAACAAAGATTGGAGTAGAGCTAAATGAATTTGAAAAATAAGAAAGCACTAGAAAAAAATAAACAAAACCAAAACCTGGCTTTATTAGAAGAGTAATAAAATTGGAAAAGCCTTAGCTAGACTAACAAAGGAAAAAAGGAGAGAAGATGCAAATAAGAAATGAGAAAGGGGATATCACCACTTACCCCACAGAAATAAGGAGTATCATAAAAGGATACTTTAAAAATTGTATGCCAACAAGATAGATAATTTAGAGGAAATGGAAATGGAAATGGACACACAAGCAGCCTACATTGACGAAAGAATTTGATGAACTCAACAGACCAATCACAAGTAACAAAGATAAAATTTGTCATCAAAAACCTCCCAACTAAGAAGAACTCAAGACCAGATGGCTTCACAGGTGAATTCTACCAAACATTCCAGAAAGAACTAACACCAATCCTGCTTAAACTCTTCCAAAAAATAGAAGTAGAGAGAACATTGCCTAACTCATTCTATGATGCCAGCATCACCCTAATCTTGAAGCCAAAGATGCCATGAGAAAAAAAAACTATAGACCAATCTCTCTAATGAACCTAGATGCTAAAATCCTCAAAGAAATGCTTGCTAACCATATTCAACAACACATCAAACAAATTATACACCATGACCAACTGGGTTTCATCCCTGGTATGAAAGGATGGTTCAACATAAAATCAATCAATGTAATGCACCATATGTGATGGTTAGGCTAATGTGTCAACTCGGCCAGATAATTGTGTCCAGGTGTTTGGTCAAGCAAGCACTGGGCTAATTGTATATACAAAGACATTTATGGACTTTAGTCACCAGTGAGTTTACTGCATAGATAGCTGATTACATCTACATTAACCAGGGAGATTGCAGTCAGCAATGAGTGATGCTTTATCCAATCAGTTGAATGCCTCTCTTTCCCAGCCCACAGCTTTGGCCTCTTGGGGATTCCCTTACAATCAGTTGTGCCTGGTTTACAGATGGTTCTGCCCAATATACAGGTACCACCCAAAAGTGGACAGCTGCAGCACTGCAGCCCTTTTCTGGGACATCCCTGAAGGAGAGTGGTGAGGGCAAATCCTCCCAGTGGGCAGAACTTCGAGCAGTGCACCTGGTTGTTCATTTTGCTTGGAGGAAGAAATGGCTGGAGGTACATTTGTACACTGATTCCTGGGCTGTTGCCAATGGTTTTGCTGGATGGTCAGGGACTTGGAAGGAATGTGATTGGAAAATTGGTGACAAAGAGGTCTGGGGAAAAGTTACATGGATAGACATTTCTGAGTGGGCAAAAAACATAAAAATATTTGTGTCTCATGTGAATGCTAACCAGAGGGTAACTTCAGCAGAGGTAGATTTTAAATATCTAGTGGATAAGATGACCTGATATGTGACTAGTGCTCAGCCTCTTTCCCCAGCCACTTTTGTCATTGCCTAATGGGCTCATGAACAAAGTGGCCATGGAGGTAAGGTTATGTATGGGCTCAGCAACATGGCCTTCCCCTCACCAAGGCTGACTTGGCTACAGCCACTGCTGAATGCCCAAACTGCCAGCAGCAGAGACCCACACTCAGCCCCCAATATGACACCATTCCTCGAGGAGACCAGCCTGCTACCTGGTGGCAGGTTGACTACATTGGACCACTGCCACCTTGGAAGGGGCAGCAATACGGTTTAACTGGAATAGACACATACTCCAGATATGCGTTTGCATTTCCTGCACGCAATGCTTCTTTCAAAATTACCATCTGTGGAAGAATATTCCTTGTTTATGGTTAAGAAGACTAAACATTATTAAGATGTCTATTCTACCTAAACTGATTTACAGATTTAATGCAATCCCCATTAAAATTACCACAGCATTTTTTACTGAATTGGAAAAGCTAACTATAAAATTTATTTGGAATGGCAAGATCCTGAATAGCTAAAGACATATTGGGGAAAAACAAAATCAGAAGAACCACACTATCTGACTTTTAAAAGATACTACAAAGATACAGTGCTCAAAACTGCATGGTATTGGCATAAGGATAGGCATACTGATCAATGGAACCAAATTGAGAGTTCTGATATATATCCTCACATATACAGTTAACTGATATTGGACAAGGCCACCAAGCCCATTCAACTGGAAGAGAATGGCCTCTTCAACAAATGGTGCTTGGAGAACTGGATATCCATATCCAAAAGAATGAGAGAAGAACACCATCTCACACCTTATAGAAAAATTTACTCAAAATGGATCAAAGATCTAAATATAAGAGCCAAGACCATAAAGATATTGTAAGATAATGTAGGGAAGCATCTACAGGATCTTGTATTAGGAAATGTTTTCATGAACTTTACACCCCAAGCATGAGCAGCAAAAGAAAAAATGGACAAATGGAACATGGGGCGTTTTGAGAGCAATGGAAATTTACTGCATGATCTTACATTGATGGCTACAGGCCAAGTTAAATTTCATCAAAATTTATAAAAGTATATGGCCCAAAATGTAAACCACACTGTAAATCATTGAACCTGGTTAGTAGCAATGTTTCAATATTAGTACATCAATTGTAGCAAATGTACCATCCACATGTAAAATGTTATTAATAGGGGAAAGGGGAAAAGGGGAAGGATTTTGGGTATATGGGAATTCCCTATATTCTGTATGTGACTTTTCTGTAACCAAAAGCTTCTTTGAAGACAAAATGAAAAAACTAAGACACTGGGGGAATAAACAGAACAAAATGTCCCTGTACATATAAGACAACAGATCTTACAGTAATAAAAGACATAATGTCAATTTTTAAAAAATGTAAATTTCTCATTTTTTCATTATTCCAAAAATTTTTAAATTTTTAATATTTTATTTCTTATTTGTAAAACCATCATTATTTCTTTTTCTTATTAATTATATTTGGTTATTTTTTTGGCTTCAGTTTTGAAGTTTGGATCACAGAAGGGTTGCAACTGTCACAGGGGAGGATCATGGGTGTTAGGTGTCAGTGACAGGGGATGCATAGGAGGAATTTCACCTGGGGCATACCTATAAGTCATATAAAGATGTTCAAGTATTCATGGGGCATTGTCATGGTGGGTGGAGATTCACAAAATAACCGAAAGATATTGAATTCCCATCCTGGGAATTCTCTAATGGAACAGAAAGACTCTCCCAAAGGCAGGGACAGTGACTAGTGAAGGAGGATGGATCATTGATGGGCCCTTGATATTGATGACTGTACTTATGAACCTTTACTTTTGAAATTGAAACTTAGCCTAGTATTATTGGGTGCCTAAGAGTTACCTACTGAGCTCCTCCTTGTTTCTCAAATGTGACCTCTCTCTAAGCCAAATTCAGCATATAAATGCAATAACATCCCCCTGGTATGGGACATGATTCCCAGGGATGAGAATCCCTGGCACCGAGGGATTACTACCAAGTACCAACTAGCAATGCAACTGGAAAAATACCTCCAAAAGGGGGAAAATGTAAAGACAAATGAGTTTATATGGCTAAGAGACTTCAAAGTGAGTTAGGAGGTCATTCCCGAGGTTATGCTTATGCATGTTTCAGCAGAAACTCATTGACTGCCAATGTAAATATTACCTCAAATAGCAGGGCTCCTGAGGGCTCTGGAGACATCCAGACACTATAGGCAGGGCAGGCAGCTCAAGACTTTGGTGCTCTGCCAGTGGATCCTACTTTGGAATTTATGCTCCCCAGTGTGACAGAGTTGTCCTCAGTTGTGGTTTCCCTACACATGGCTCTTCTGCCCCTTCTATTTGAACCTATAGTTAATACTAGTGTTGATAAGTGTATGTCCAAGAGACTTACATTTTGGGCTGTCAATGTGTCAGCTGTGCCCTGAATCTCAACACAGTTGCAACACCTACTCTCCAGTTCATTGGACTCACCCAGGACAACTAACAAGGAGATGAGGATAGACAATGACCATCCCAAGGAACAGAGAGAGTCTGAAACTGCAAGCAAGATAGTCCCATCCATCTTCCCCATGGGATCTAAGCCCCCTCTCAATTAGAGGTGGAGTGGGCATCACCATCCCAGAATCCTCAGGATTGGGAAATGAACGAAGAACTAGAATGGACTTACTGTTATTACACTATAGACATATTGTGATTCTAAGAATGGAAGAACTGTTATCATTGATGTGGAGGCAAGTCCACTGGAGTGTCTGAGTGGAGGGAGAGGGAAAAAAAGGTGTAATACGGGGACATTTTCAGGACTTGGAAATTGTCCTGAATGACAGATACAGGGCATTATATATATCTTGCCATAACCTACAGAATTGTGTGGAAGAGAGTGTAAACTACAATGTAAACTATAATCCATGCTTAGTGGCAATACTCTAAAATTTGCCCATCAGTTGTAATAAATGTACCACAATAATGAAGGATGTTATTAACATGGGAAAATGTGGGAGGGGTAGGGAGCGGGGCTTATGGGAATCCCCTATATTTTTTATGTAACATTTATGTAATCCAAGTATCTTAAAAAAAAAAAAAAAAGTATGCTTAAAAAAAATCCAGGAGGATTCCCATATATCCCATCCCCTCCCTTTCCCACATTAACAACATCTTAAATTAGTGTAGTACATTTGTTACAATTGTTGAAAACATATTGAAGTTTTGCCACTAACTATGGACTATAGTTTACATTGTAGTTTACACTTTACCCTGCACAATTTTAGAGTTTTTGACAAAATTTTTAAGGTCTTGTATCCATCATTGCAATGTCATATATGACAATTCCAATGTCCCCAAAATGCCCCCATTTTACACCTATTCTTCCCTCTCCCTCCCATTAGAACCTCTGATGGCCACTGCCTTTATATCAATGATATAACTTCTTCCATTGGTAGAATATTAATAAGTCTACTTTGTCCATAGTTGCATTCCCTCCTTATGTTTGTTTACTCCTTAATCTTGAGGATTTTGGAATGGTGATTTCCCACTCTGTTTTTGATTGAGAGGGAGATTAGATCTCATGAGACAGATGGATGGAACTGTTTTGCTTGCTGTTGCTGATACTCTGTTTTTTGTGATGGGCATTGTCCATCATCATCCTTTTATTAGTTGTTCTGGGCAAATCCAGTGAACTGGAGAGTAGGTGTTGCAACTCTATTGAGATTCAGGGCTCACCTGATATATGAACAGACTGAAGATTTAAGTCTCTGGGACATATATTTAACAATTATAGTGCTAATTATAAGTTCAAATAAAGGAGGCAGAAGAGCCATGTATAGGGAAATTATAAATGAGTTTAACTCTGCTTCATTGGGAACATATATTCCAAAGTAATTCCCACTGACAGGGTGCCAAATTCCTGAGATCATCTGCCCTGCCTATAGTGTCTAGATGTCTCTAGAGCCCCCAGGAGCACCACTGTTTGAGGCACTGTTTATTGTGGTAGTCAATGAAAGCCTGCTGAGACATGCAAAAGCGTAACCTCTAGAATGACCTCTCAACTCATTTTGAAATCTCTTAGTCATAAAAACTCACTTGTGTTAATATTTCCCCATTTTGGTCAAGGTCTTTATCCAGATGCATCACTGGTCAGTGCTTGGTAATAATCCCTCAGTGCCAGGTAGGTTCATCCCCAGGAGTCATATCCCATGCCATGTGGAAGTAATGCATTTATATGCTCATTTTGGCTTAGACAGTGGCCTCATTTTGGCAATAAGGAGGCTTTCAGGAGGTAACTCTTAGGCAATATATAATACTAGGCTAAGTTTCAATTTCTTGAGAAAAGTTTCATAAGTAAACCATTGATATCAAGGGCCTGGCATAATGGTCTCTCATCCTTTGCTAGGAAGTCACCATGTACTCAGGGGATTCTTGCCAATCTATTAGAGAATGTAGCAGGACTTCCCAGGATGGAATTCAATATTCTTTCAGGAAGCTCCAGGCAGCTGAAGTCGGAGCCTTCTCCCGCCACCTCTGCATGCCCAGCCTCAGCCCCAGTCCAGTCCAGCACCTCCAGCTGGCCAGGTCCAGCCTCCCCACGGGGTCTCACGGTCATCCCTGGGATGATGAACGGAGAATAAATGGTGCCCAAGGCAGAAAGTCATGCCTTCCTACTGCTCTTTCTGCTCATGCTTACTGTCACCAAGTCTCTGAGGCCAGAGCTGCAGTGCAAACCCTGGGCAGTTTGCCTGTTGCTGTGGTGCGAACCAGTGCATACCCCTGCCCTGGCGGTGTGATGGCTGGGCGACCTGTGAGGATGACAGCAATGAAGCTGAATGTCCTGTAAAGGTTCCAGACACAGGCAAATCCCAGAACTTGCAAGATTGCAGGGCTGGGACCAGGGAAAGTCAAGAGAGGCACCCAGGAAGCAGCACTGAAGTAGGTGCTGCTGACCCTGTGCTGGTGCGACCCCAAGAGTGAGTGCCTCCTTCGACACTGTACCCTGGTTCCTCTCTTGCTCTCCCTGGAGCTGGCCCCAGCTGGAGATGCCCTTTGAGACTTGGTTGGACTCACAAGGAGCATGTAATTTTGGATGGACACCGGTCCTTCACCCCTCCTACTCACTTGCCCACTAGCATTTGTCACTAGTGGGTTTCTCCCAGAGTGTATGAACTCCTGAAGATGGCTGGAGATGCCACACAAGTCCAAATTGGGGGTTCTGTCCCAACACCCCTGAGGAGTACAACCTACCCCAGGAGTGACTGTGTTCACCAAATCTAGGGCTCTCACCCTGGGTTAGGATGGAAGGCATAGGATGTCTCACTTGTGTTTTTGTATGTGCATGTGTGTGAGACACACACACTCTAAAGACCCTCGGTGGTTCTGATAAAGCCAGTCAGAGAAAAGTATGTCTTACCCTCAGGCTGGGAATCACAGATCTGAACTCTTACCCATCTAGCACAGCTGTGCTTTGCCACCCTGATTTATCACTACTTCCCCTTAAGCACCTCAGTTGGGCCATTTCCTGTGCCCACCCCATTAATAATTTCCTAAGTGCATGCTTTGTTTATGCCTTTCTCTTTTCCTGGAATTCCACTGTTCTGTTTCTGCATGTATGAATCGAGACTGGGCCCAGATGCCTCTACAACATGATGGCATTTCTGGTTCCCCCAGCATTTAGGTTTACTTCCACTAGCACCTGGTCTGCCCTTCTCCCTCAGCATCTAGAACTGTCTATGATTCTCTCCATCACTTGTGCCCATGCTTGATCTCTCCTTCTAGACTGAGCTTTCTGGGGACAGGAGGCCTTTCTCTTTCCTCACTAGGATCTGGCCGGGGGCTGTGGTCCCTTCAGACATTCAGTGAATGAAAGGTGTGCTGTAGTCCCGATAAGCCAAGTCCCGAAGAAAATCCAAGGGGACCCATCCATGGGGATCAGGTAGGGCATCAAAGAGAAGGTGACACTGGAGTTGGCAATGGTATTTTGATTGGTATTCCAAAATAATAAGCAGAGATGGTCTGATGTGACTGTATTTGTCTGTGAAGATGACCATTTTAGAGGGGACCTCTCCTAATCACCCCTTTAGCCTGCTTCCATTGGATTGTCTTGAGCAGCTCAATCAGGAGCTTCAGGGATATTCCTGTGTCCAGGAGTCCATCTGGCCTTTCCTGGTGGGAAAGCCCAGAGAAAGTGAGCTTCCCAGGGCTTGGGAGCAGATGTTCTGAGGTCAGGCAGCCAGGGGAGGACTGGGGCTCATGACTGGGTGCTTCTCCTGGCTTGACACCTAGGATAAGACCTTATGTTCATTCTCTGGGAGAACTTTCTGAAGAAAGAACCAAATGATTCTTGGCTGGTTTTAAAATGGAAGCACAGGTTATTTGCTATCCTTAAAGTACCTTTTGGCTTATCTTTCAAGGCCATGTGTGATAACTGAAAACAGTCATAGTCACACTTGTGCTTGTCCTGTTCATCATCTATCCCTGCCCAGGGACTTGGCAAAGGCAGAAACTGGGCCTGATTTCACCTTGGGGCCACCTGACCTAGCGCAGAGAAGGCTTCGTCCCAGGCCGTGTGTGCTGGCTTGAAGTTACATAGTTATGTACGTGGCCACCTTTTCTCCCCAGACAGAAACATGGCATCAATCATGCAGGAATTTGGAGCTTTTAAAATAAAAGTTACCAGAGCATTGAAAGTGTGAAGATGAGGAACAGGGCCTGGGCTTTCCAGGAGATGGGAGAAGGTCATGGACCTGCCAGCTCTCCTGACTCACACCTGCCTTCCACCTGGCTTCCCCTCGCCTCGCAGCCCCATGTCTGCCCTTATGGCATGGCGCCATGACATAGGCTGGGTGGCATGAACAGACTGATTGCTAATTGTTGTTTATGTTGAGAAATTTATTAAAACATGATACAAAGAATAACAATTCTTATTTTCTTACTTCCCTGAATTAATAACTGGAATTCTGTCATATTTGTTTACATTATTTTTAAAGAAATAAAAAAATAAAAAAGTAAAAATATTTTTTCAGTTATTGTCTGGGACTCCACCCACCAAGACAATGTCCCTGTGACCACTTGAACACATTCATATACCATAGAGGCATGCCCCAGGTGCACTCTTCCACATACATCTCCCCATCACCAACAACTGGGGATCCTCTGCTTGCACTGCTGTGACCCTTCTGTGATCCAAAGCCTCCCCATATCAAAGCCAAAAAACAGAACAAAACAAAACAAATAAAAATAATAAAAAATAAAGTAATAATAAAAATAACAAATAAAATATAAAAACAAAAAATAATACTAACAAAATTAAAAATTAAAAAATTTCATTGAGACACAATTAAAAATATTTTTTTAGTATGTAAAAAAATACAGAAAGCAAACAAACCTTATTATCAGAAATAGTATGTAAAATTAGCCATTAATAAAATAAAAGTAGAACCCCCAAGTCTATGCACTGGAAAATTAAAACACATTCTTTTAAATAACTATCATATTAAAAAAAGGAAAATGAACCAAAGAAGGAAAACATGAGAGCTCAGCACATGCAACCATTGAGATGAGGCCCAGTTTCACTTTCCTTAACTTACTCCATTTTCTGTTCCTTCTCCATAAGAAACTACTCCTATATCCTAGCGTCTCCAATGAGACGTAGTAGCAACAATACCAAGAAAAGACACAGCTGAATTGTCGCCTTCATATAACATGGGTGAGATATACATGTCTGCTTTTAAAATCTGTAGAAGATTTAGATTTTTATAAATAGTGATTAATACAGAACGAAAGTAATTCTCTGACAGCAATTTATAACAATAAATGCCTTCATAAGAAAACAAAGAAGACTGAATACAAAGGGAAATATATATAAATACGTGCATATATAAATAAAAGCTACCAAAATAGTATCAATGATTAAAATAGAAAAAGGGAATGAAAATAGTTTGTCATTAAGAAAGATAAATCCAGAAATAAATGTGATTGAAATAGACACAGTTTTACAACCAGAAATTCATAATGTTGTTGAAATTAATCAATGAAATCATAGTCTGCTTATTTTTTAAACAAATCAATTTTATTGATATATATTAATAAAGCATATAATTCATCCAAAATGTACAGTTAATGGTATTTGGTGTAATCACATAGTTGTGCATTCATCACTTTAATCATTATTAGAGCATTTTAATTATTTCAATAATAATAAACAAAAAATAAACAAGAAAATTCTTTACCTCTCAATCTCTCTATGCTTACCTTGCCATACATAGCTACTATTTCTGGCTATTCTTGAAAATATATTTATTTATTTTTAAGCAGTTTAATTGAGATATAGTCACATACCATATGATCTATCCAAGTGTATAATTCAATGGCTTTTCGTATAATTGCAATGCTGTGCATTCATCACCACAAAAGATTTTAGAACAATTTCGTTACTGCAAAAAGAAAAACCCCACACCCCTTAGCAGTGACCTATCAATCCCTCTGTCCTTCCCCAGCCTTACATAATCACTAATTTACTTCCATCTTTATAAATTGATTTATGTTTACATTTTATATAAATGGAATCATACAATATGAATCACAAAATATCAGACTTTGTGTCTGATTTCTTTCACTTAGCTTATTTTTTTTGTCTGCTATTAACATCTTGTAGTATTAACATACATTTGTTCTGTTTCAAAGAAAGATGGTGTTATATATGCAATTTACCCGTATTCATATTTCACATGCAGTATTACTATGCTATGCATTCCCATGTTACATTTTTTAGCTTTCCTTTTAGTAATATACATGACCTTATACTTTCTCTTTAAACCACTGTCATACCCTGTAGCTGTTTGGCAGTTTGATGTAATTATGAATTCCAAAAATATATATTGGATTATGCTTGTAAACTGGTATGCTAACGTGGGCATGATTAAGTTATGATTAGGGCGTTAACTGGGCCATGTCAGTAGGGCGTTGAGCCCCACTCCTTGGTGGGTGGGGGAATCAAATATAAAAGGCATGGCAAGAACAGAGTTGAAGCAGTTTTTATGTTGGAGTTTTGATGTTGGAGAGAAGGCCCAGGGATAGAGATGAGCCATTCGCCTGAGAGTTCACAGCTGGCCTTGTGGAGAGAAGCAAAGCCTAGAGAGCCTCATAGTCTACAGCTGACCTTGTGGAGGAAACAGAGGAGCTAAGCCCTGAGGGAAACGCAGCTCTGGGAAAAGAGGAACCCAAGAAGCCTGAACCATGGCAAATGTCGGCAACTGTCTTGCTCCAACATGTGGCAATGAACTTTGGTGAGGGAAGAAACTTATGCTTTATGGCCTGGTAACTGTGAAATTCTACCCCAAATAAATACTCTTTATAAAGACCAACCAATCTCTGGTATTTCGCATTAGCACCCCTTTGGCAGATTAATACATACCCAGATAATAGTACTGCTAGTTACAAACATTATATTGTGCTTTCACCTTTTCTGTTCATTTCCAGTGATTAACACACATCCTTTTTGTGCAATTCTGTACAAATTTACCTCCACTTTCCATTATCTAACTTCATTTTATCTTCTGGTGACCCATATTCAAGTCACCATGAGATAACACAATATATTTAGTTCTTAGTAGCACAATCATACAAAATTTGTCCTTTTGTGTCTGGCTTGTTTCACTCAACATAATGTCCTCCATATTCATCCATGTTGTCATATGCTTAACGAATTCATTTTATCTTATCACTGCATAATATTCTATCATTTGTATTCACTACAGTTTGTTTATCCATTCATCATTTGATGGACACCTGAATTGTTTCCATCTTTTGGCAATCATGAATAATGCCGCTATGAACATCAGTGTGCCGATGTCTGTTCATGTCACTGGTCTCAGTTCTTCTGGTTATTGCCGGGTCATGTGGCAAATCTATATTCAACTTCTTTAGGAATTGCCAAACAGTCCTCTGTGTGGTTGTACCATTATACATTCCCACCAACAGTGAATTGGTGGGAATATATAATAGGAACACATCCTCTCTAACACTTGTAGTTTTCTGTCTTTTTAATACTGGCTTATTTTTAACAGTTATTTTTTATGAGAGTATAATTTACTTAAAGGGAGAGAATATATCATTAAGTGTACATTCAATGATTTTCTTAAATGAAATATACGTTTGTATCCAGTATCCAGATTAATAAACAGAACTTTCATAGCATTCCAGAGCTTTCCAAGTCCTCACTTCCAGGCAGTGTACCGTGTCAACAGTAAGCATTATTTAAACTTAAGAATAAATTTTACTTGCTCTGCAGTTTATGTAAAAGGAATAATCTACTATGTCTCCTTCACCTAACATTATATTCATGGGATGTATCTGTATGTTTGCACATAGTTGTAAATTGCTCATTTTTCATTGCTGATGGTATTTCATTGCATAAACCAACCATAATTTGTTTATTTACCCTGCTGTTGACAGTCATTTGGGTAGTTTTCAGTTGGGTACTATTATGCATATTACTGCTAAAAACATTTTAGTACATGAATTGTGGTAAACATATGTACACATTTCCCTTGAGTATATAACTGGAAATGGATATGTTGGATCATAATTTATGCATATGTGTAGGTTTTATTAGATTCTGATGAACATTTTCGAAGTGGTTGGATCAATTTTCACTCACACCAAGATTTTATACTCACCAGCACTTGATACTGTCCAATTTTTTCATTTAAAATATTATGGTAGGCATGTATTGGTATTGGTATCTCAAAATGTGTTTTTAATTTGCATTTCCATGACTCTAAAATTCATGTATGTATTTCTCAATATATATTCTCTTTGTGAAATAAATTTCTTGTCCTGAGAATTCTTTACATATTCTGAACTCATGTCCATTTTCAGCATATTTATTGTGAATATCTTCTCTTGCTCTTAATTATGTTTTTATATTAATATCATTCTTTTTTAAAACATTTATTTCATGGGTAATCTATTCTGTATATTGTAAAATAAATATTTGTCAACCTAAATGCCATAGATTTGCTCTCTTATATTTTTCTCTAAGACTATATTTTTTACCTTTTATGTTTAGATTTTTAATCCACTTAGAATTTATTTTCTTGTATGTTGTGAAGAAGGGATCCAGATACATATCTCCACCCCCATCCCGAAATTCAATTGACCAAGTAAAATATATTGAAAATTACAAATAGTATTTTAGTTTACACATCAACAGAATATATAGATTTGGCACAAGTATAATATAATAATATATTATAATATAATTAATAAGGTTTTAGAAAACCCAAGTAAAAATAACATTCTGAATGAAAAAGTGGGCCTAATGACAGTTTCAGATAAAAAAAAAAATCAAGACATTAATATTTAAATCTTAACTCTAATATATTTTTATTATACACAAAATAGATAATATTCTATGATCATAGACATGCTAAATATTTGCCTAAGAAAAATTGGAGAATCCATAACAACATAAAAAGAAATGAAGTCACAGACTTATGCCTAAATTAGACACCAGATTCATATGGTTTGACAGATGTCTAGTAGCTTAACATAGGGAACAGATAATATCCAAATTGTATAAAACATGGATGCAAACGAGGACAAGAAGCTAAGCAATTTATTTTTATGAGACTAATATTCCTGGTATCAAATCTAGGTAAGAGAAGAACAAAAGAAAACATCACAAGAAAGGAAAACAAACAAGCTAACCTTAAATCAAGCAACAAATAAACAACAACACCCATAGGTCAACCTCATATATCCATGTGAATGTGTATATTCTAAATAAAACTTTATTAAAATAAGTCTATTAGTGCATTAAAAGAATATTATAACCAAGTGGGTTTCCCATTTTTGCCTTGTTATAAAAAATGATTCAACATTCAAAATAATATTTGTGAAAATGCTTATTAAAATATTTAAGAAGGGAAAATGAATTAATCTCAGTTGATGAACCAAATATATTTGTGAATATGCCACACTCATTCCTGATGAGTGTGTATCTGCTTGAGAGGGACAGACTGAGAGGGTGTGTGTGAGAGAGAGATTTTCAGCAAAACTCATACTTAATAAACTGTGAAAGCAATCCAAATTAAGTAAAAGTACGGAAAAAGGCCTGTCCTCACTAAATCTATTCAACAGTAAAATGTCACTAGATTTCTAGTTAAAGAAATAACATGAAAAAGAAATAAAAGCATCAAATTAGAAGAAACATAGATTTCATCATTTGCAGAAAATATGATATTGAACTAGAAAATGCAACAGAATCAATTGAGAAACTTTTAAAATAAGAGAGTTTAACAATATGACCAGATTCAAGATTAACATAAAAATTAACAGGGTTTTTATGCATCAGCAATAACAAATGCACAAATGAGATAGAAAGAATTTTCCATTTAAAATAGCTTTAAATATTACAGAACAAATTGGAGTAGAACTAATCAGAATGTACAAGATCCATGTAAAGAGAAATATTAAAATGTACTAATAAGCATAAGCCCCAAATGAATAGAAAAAATACCATATTGCCATATAAAAATTTTCAGTATTGTAATTCGTCTTTTCTCTCTTAAATCATACATAAATTCAGTGCAATGCTATTAAGATTTGGGCACATATTTTCATGTAACTTGATGAACTGTTTTTAAATCTCATGTGAAAGAAAGAAATCATTAGTAAATTGCCAAGATAATTTTGTAAATGTTGTAGAACAAAACAGTGTGCTCAGAAAGAATCCAGTTTGAGAATTTACTATATTAGAATATTGACATTTTAAGACAGGAGAAAGAATGAACAAATCCATAATAGTTTCGAGATAATTGGTTATTTGAAAAATAACAAATGTAAATTTGTAAAATACTATTCAGCAAAATCAATTCCTGGTTAATTAAAGAAAAAACAGACTAAATAATTTAAATATTAAAAGAAAATATAGGAAAATAAGTTTTTGACATTTCAGTAAGAATTATCTTAAACACAATGCTTAAATACAAAGAGAAGGAAATATCAATTATGTCAATTACATCATAATTTTAAACTTCTGATGCAAAAAACAAAACACCACTTAAGAAAGTTGATAAACAAGAAATTGATAGGGGATTATTTTATAGCAAATCAAAATAAAAAGACAAAAATCTGAACAAAAAAAGAAGTAAAGAATACAAACTGACAATTTCCTGAACAGGATATGCTAATTGTTAGTAACATATGAAAATGTGTTGAATTTTGCTGTTAATCAAGGCAATGACAACAAAGATGAGAAATTCCTTTGCCTAAGAATCAGCATAACAAAAATAGAAAATGTGAGTATATCACATATAGGAAGATTCGACACAAGTGTTGAGTATAAATAGCAATAGGTATGTAGTAGGGCTATTAAAGAATACAATTTAAATGTATGCATCTACTTTATAGATACACTTGCATGTGTATTCAAGGCAAATTTTCACAAGAATGCATTGCAAGGCAACTTTCACAATAATCACAGCAAGATTTGAAAGAGTTAAAAATTTTAAAAGAAATGTAAACCTTCATTCATAGGGGAATATTTGAAGAAACCAGACACACAATATAGGGTATAACACAATGGCTAAAAAGGATTAGGTGGATATTTGTGTATTTTTAATAAAAATATTCTCAGTATATTTCAAAAATTAAATAGTAGCTAACATTTATAGAGTGATTCTATGCACCAGCCTTTGCCCTAAGCACGAAACATATTAACATCATAAATCCTCACAAAAACCTATGAAACAAACATATTGTTATACCATTTCACAGATGGGAATCATGAGTCATGGAGAATTTATTTAGAATGCACAAAGAAGCAACACTATGTGTTTCCTTACATTCTTAGCTATGCATGTAAATATAGTGAACAATCTGAAAGCAGGAAAGCAAACTGATACTGGTGATTACTTCTTAAGAGTGGGGCTGGATTTAGGGGTGGTATTTAAGGGATATGAGCTTTACTTATATTGATTGACTTTATTTTTAAATATTTACTCATTTAATTAAACATTGTTTTTGTAATTATGCTATGTAATGAATGCAGATCCAGGGACTGTATCTTGAAAACAGAACTTTAATTTATCTGAAATATCCACTTAATTAAATATCACAGATATCTTATTGCTGGACTGATGCTTTTCAAAAGATTTCCACATTTACTGTGTATTGAAAAATGCATTGTGGATATCAAAATTACATATGCTAAATATTTAAAACAATTAAAATCCATGCTTAGGGTAACTGAAATCTAAATTATTATGAAAATAGTTTAAATGTATAAAGTAGTGTAAAATATATAGCATTACAAATGTCTTGGTACTTTCAGATAACAAGATCTGCATCAACTATGCACAAGCAGAAATGAAGTATGCATCTAGGTAAACTGTAATGTTTATGGAATAACAGCTTCAATTTCATTAAACCTTTCTGGTTTCCATACTTGTGCTGTTCAGTCAATCTTTTTATCCCTACGTAGTTAGCCTAATTGAATATTGGAAATATGATTAAGGGAGTGCTCAAAAAACAAAACAATGGAGATAAGGTAAAGGAACACAGGAACCAACCTCAGAGAGCTCCCGATAGCCAGAGCTGGAATGATTTGAACAAAATAACAACATGCTATTGGACTATAACTCAAAGTATAAAATAAATATCCATGAGTCCTTACTGACATTAATAAACGAGCAAATGAATAAATAAATCAGAGTGAGGAGACTATTCTCAAGTACCAAAAATTCCAAATGATTTATATAGGTACCTCTCCCTCAAGGAGGTGGAACTTAACTCTCCACTCCTTAAAGGTGGATGGCACTTTGTGATTTGCTTCCAAAGAATAGAGTAGGGAAGTGGGGGCAGTTTTTGACGGAGACTGGCATATGCTACTTCTGCCAGGTTTTCAAGGTTAATATCATCTGTGATAAATCATCTTGAAGCATGTACTCTTGATATGATATGATGAGAATAACACTTTACCTCTGTGGTCTTCCATTCCCAAATCATAATTGTTTCCTAACTATGAGAGAAACATCAGGCAAACACAAACTGAGGAACATTCTAAAAATACCTGACCAGTGCTTAAAACATTTAGGGTCATTGAAAAGAGAAAATCCGAGAAACTCTTTCAATCCAGAGCAGGCTAGGAAGACATGAGGACTAAATGCAATGTTGTAACCTGGATTGGATCCTGGAAAAGAAAAAGGAGATTAGGGAAAGATTAATGTTTTCTGAATAACCTATGATATATAATTAATAATAATGCATGAATGTTGGTCCATTGTTTGTGACAAATGTAACTATAGTAATGTAAACGATCGGACAAACTGGATATGGGATAAACGGGAACTCTGTACTGCCTTTGCAACTTTTCTGTAATTCTAAAATTATTCTAAAATAAAAAGGCTTTCTGATAAAATGATTGAGGTTGTATAGCTCCTTTGACATTATCTTGCTATTCTAAGCAACTTATTTGAGTGTAGCACATGCCATGGTAGACACAAATTTAAATGACCAGAAATGGGGAATGTTTAAGAACAACAGAAAATAGTGGCTATTTCTTTTCAAAAGATATCATTTGGGTTTGTTTTGAGGTTTGATTATATTTTTTAATTTTTGAAATAAAATACAAGTATTATAAATAATTCCTAAGTTGTTGATTTGATCATCTGAGCTGTTTTTTCTTAATATTGTGACACATTTTAAAGTCTGCAAGCATTTACTTCCACTTTAGCCATAGTTCAACCTCCTGCCAAAATTTGAGGTGTCTAGGAATTAAATGGATGGTATATCATAGTTTGCCACAGGGCTGCCAATTCAAAGAACAAGAAATGGGTTGGATTTTATTAGCAGGAAGTCTTACAGTTCCAACGCCATGAAACGTTCAAGTCAAAGCACCATCAGAGATACTGTCTCACCATAGTCAGCTACTGGTGATCGTGGTGTCCTGCCACATAGTGACGCAAGATGGTGGTCAAGCAGTGCTGAGGTCCCTGCCTTCCTCTAGAATCTACTGTCTCTAGGAGCTCAGCTGAGGGCAACCAGGCGTAGGGCTTGTCTCTTTCTGGGCCTTCTTTCTCAGGCTTATCTGCTCAGCTTTCTTCCTGAGTTCAGCTGTGGGCTATCAGACATATGGCTAGTCTCTGCAGCCTTGAGCTGCTCCAGGGGCCCAGGATTTTGAGTACTTTGTGCTTCAGCTTCAGCTGCTAATGATCCTTGAATGCTCATTCTCACTTGGCCCTGTCAGAATGGCAGCTTCCCCTTTGTCTCCATTTATATAAAGTTCCAGTAAGAGGGCTGAAACCCAACCTGAGTCATGCCTCACTGACATAGTCCAAACCAAGGAGCCTCACTCCCACAGGAATAGAGTAGTTCAAGAACATAATCTTTTTTCTGGGATTCACCAAATTCAAACTGTCAGAGTAGAAAATGTAGCACATAAGACATTCATAAACATGAATGCTTCCTAATCTAAGGAATTGGCCTGGCTGCTAAGATTGTTGGAGGTGTTAGGCATCTATGTCTATGTACTTGCTCTCCACTTCAGTGGCTTATAATGCAGCTATACTTATTCCTTTTAAAAATTCTAAGATGGCAAAGATGAAAAAGAAATGAAGACAATTATTAGGGGAATAACCTGTTATTATTAAGTATCATGTGAATGTGTAAGCTGAAAACACAAAATCATCCACTGGAGTGTATCATCAATGTTTCCACAGAGAAAATTGGAAGTCTTTTTATAAATCTATTAAATTTTTCCTGTATAATTTTCTTCTGGACAAAAATTTTCTCACATTCGTACTTTCAATTAAAAGATGTGAAAATAAAGCAGAGTTGCAATCACTCTGAAATTAACAAGAATTCTATTTCCCTTCTTTAAAAACTAGCCTTCATCCTTATTACAATTTTGCTGAGTTCTGAAATATTGAGGTTGGTATCTATCTGTCTATCCACTTAAAACAAAATATGAGAGAGTGAAAAGATACTGATGTGTTGTTTTTTTTTACGTAGTAAATTAAAATTTTTAAAAAAATTTTAAAAAGATATTTAGATTACATAAATGTTACATAAAAAATATAGGGGATTCCTGTATGCCCTGCTCCCTACACAGCACACATTTGCCCACATTAACAACTTCTTTCATTAGTGTGGTATATTCATTTCAATTGATGAACACATTTTGGAGCATTGCCATTAAGCATGGATTATAGTTTACATTGTAGTTTACAGTCTCTCCCACACAATTCTGTAGGTGATGGCAAGATATATAATGGCCTGTATCTGTAATTGCAATGTTATTCAGGACAATTCCCAAGTCCCCAAAATGCCCCCATATTATACCTGTTTTCCCTCTCCCTCCCCTCAGAACCTCCAGTGGCCACTGCCTCCACATCAATGACATAAATTCTTCCATTGCTAGAATCACAATAAGTCTATAGTAGAATACCAGAAAGTGTACTCCAGTCCATATTTTATTCCCCAATCCAGAAGATTCTGGGATGGTGATGCCCACTCCACCTCTAATAGGGCTGATGGATGGGACTCTCTTGCTTGTAGTTGTAGGCTCTCTCAATTCCTTGGTATGGTGGTTGTCCATCATCACCTCCTTGTTAGTTGTCCTTGGTGAGTCCAATGAACTGGAGAGTAGGTGTTGCAACTCCATTGAGATTCAAGGCCCAGTTGGCACATGGACAGTCCAAAGATTCAAGTCTCTTGGACATATACCTACCAGCTCCAGCACCAACTATAGATTCAAATAGAAGGGTTGAAGAGCCATGTATTGGGAAACCACAATTGAGTCCAATTCTGTCATGCCAGGGAGCACAAATCCCAAAGTAGGGCCCACTGGTAAGGCACCAAACTCATGAGCTATCTACCCTGACCATAGTTCCTGGGTGTTTCCAGAGCCCTCAGGAGCCCCGCTATTTAGCATAGTGTCTACTTTGGCAGTCAATGAGATCCTGCTGAGACGTGCATAAGCGTAAACTCTGGAATGACCTCCTGACTCACTTTGAAGTCTCTTAGCATATAAAGTAATTTGTCTTCACTTTCCCCCCCTTTTGGTCAAGGTCTTTTTCCAGTTGCATTGCTAGTTGGTACTTGGTAGTAATCCCTCAGTACCAGGGAGGCTCATCCTTAGGAGTCATGTCCCATGCTGGGAGGAAGTTATTGCATTTATATGCTGAGTTTGACTTATAAGGAGGTCACATTTGAGCAACAAGGAGGCTCTCAGGAGGTAATGCTTAGGCACCCTATAATACTAGGCTTAGTTTCAATATCAAGAGTAAAGGTTCATAAGCACAGTCAACAACATCAAGGGCCCATCAATGGACCATCCACCTTCAATAGCCATTACCTCTGTACTTGGGGGATTCTTGCTGTTCCATCAGAGAATGTGGTAGAGATCCCCAGGATGGGAATTCAATATTCTTTCTGTTGTTGTGTGAGTCTCCACTCACCATTACAATGCCCCATGAATATTTTAACACATTTATATGCCTTATATGTATGCCCAGGCGAACCTTCTCCCATGGATCCCTTCACTGATACTCCACACAAATGATATGTTTTTAATATTCAATTTTTGTTATCGTTATAAAATGGGAAGATGACATTGATCTTAGGTGAAAAAAAAGACAATTGAATTCTCCTTTTATTCCCTCTTTCCTTCTTTCTCTCTCTCTCTCTCTCTGTGTGTGTGTGTGTGTGTGTGTGTCTCACCCTTTTATCATCACCTTTGTGACGGTAGCAAAGTTAATGTGCCTTCTTACCTATTATGAAGCTGATTTACAGATGCTTTGAATTCCCTGCCAATGGCATTTGGATCTTCCCTTGACTGCCTGCTCTGGTGGGCTTTTATCTGAAACTCTCTTGCATTCTGGGTCATGTGTGCTTGCCAGGGAATTACATACCCAGGGCACAGTCTCAAACCCATGAGCAGAAGGAATTGATGTATGAACACTCCAGGTCCCCCTCCCTTTTCCTCTAGAATTGAATAATTCTGAACCACGTGATTTATATCATTTCTCATACTTTCTCCATATGGTTAAACTCTAGATTGTCATTGCATTTCTGGGTCCCAAATCTTTCCTGGCTAACTTCTGCAATCCCCTGACATTAATTTCTGCAACCCGAAAAAACTACTTGCACTTGAATCTCTGTCTTGGGATCTTCTTCCAGGGGAGTAGACACCAAGAGAGGTGGTCTGGTTGATTGTGGGAAAAGTGAATGAAAGAGGATGAAAACCTGATTTGCTTATAAATATGAGAAGTTTTAAGATCTAGGCAGTTACTTTTATATTGCCAGTGAGAAAATCAAAGCATTCATATGCCACTTATTCTCATTTGATATTTTGCTATACCTAGATGATTTCCTCGAAGTTCTCTCCTACTTGGATAGTTTATTATCCATCATCAATAACACCTTGCCAATCAACTCTCAGTTAAAACATGATAAATAGAAGTATTGGGGAGGTTGATGTATATAAGATTGCAACACTAATTGAGCAAATTTTCAGATGTCTTAACCTAATGTTTTAATAATACTGTTTTGACAGTGAGTATCCTTGTTTTTATGATAAAATAAAAGCAATACATAGTTTGATGTGTAAAAAATAGACTTTAACAAGCTCATTAAATGTTTGCATTATTAAAGCTACAGAATTTCTTTAAGGAGAAAGAAAAACAGAAAATAGCAAGTGGGTATAAAGCAGGCTTTCCATTTAGAACTACCAAGAGAAAAACCCTCTATGAACTAGTATATTAATTATATTAGCCCCAAACTCACAATTAGAAACTGGAGGACTTTGTGTCTAATGCAGCATGAAGGAAGGCATATTGAAGCAATATTTATCAGGTTACTCACTCATTTATTCATTCATGTGTCAAATATATGGTAAGCATAACTGGTGCACTTTGCTATTTCATATGACTACACTGAGGGTTCATTTATTTCTACCAAGTAAACTTTGAAATGATTACTAATTTTGGAAACTTCAAAGGCCATTTATTTTACCATTGCAGAGTGTGTTTATTTTTCCTATATGTCGATTGGAGGCTCTTTATCTCTTCTAGATTATTGTTCTTATAGTTTATAACCTCAGTACACATTGTGTTAAGAGAAGAATTATAGGGTGTTTATGAAAGACTATTTCAGAAGAGTCTAAAGGGGATATTATGACATGTAGTATTTCATAATAAGGATAAGTTTATGATAATTATGTTAATAACAACAAGTTTCTGTTTATTGTGAATCAATATGAGCCAGACATTCTGCACAGCCCTTTGAATGTGTTATCTTATTAACCTCAGCATAATCCTGCAAGATAGTGGTTATTTTGACCACTTAATGTATAAGAAACCTAAAGCTCAAAGCAGTAAACCAAATGTTCCAAGACAACACAGTAAGCCAAAAAGTAATTCAAATACTGGTGCATCTGACCTTCGAGTCATACTCCTTAAAGCCTAGTAGGTAATGCCTGAACAATCTTTATCAGGTTAAAATACGATTTATCAAATGTATAAACAGCACATTAGCATATTTTGGAGTAAATAACAAAAACTGATAGCTGACAATTGGATAATAAAGGATTTTATGAAGGAGATATATTTTTCATTTGTATTGGTTATAGAAAAGACAAAGGGGGTCTCTCAAATTGTTTCTCTAATATAATAACCTTAACATTCTTACTTCTCTCCTACTGACACTTTTCTCACCTCAAAATTTACTATTTTTCTGCCACCAGTATATATTTGCAGTGGAAAACAAAGAGGGAATATTTGAATTTTTTAAGAAGAAAGCATATTAATATAATTTTCTTATTTGCTTCTGGGAAGAACCTATCAAAACTAGCAATTCATTTTATAGCAATATGAATTTGTTCCTCATAGATATCTAACTTGTGACTCACGTGACTAATTTGTGTGAAATAAGAAAATCAGCTTCCCTCATTGTAGAAATGACCTCTTATTCTTGTCAACTTGAAATAACCATTTTTTCTGCCTTCCTCTATACTTGCAATCTAGACAAGATGTTTAACCTGCACTGTCACCAAGACCACATTTATTTATAAGTAATATATCTCTGTAATTTTTTGTCACAGAGAGGTATTTATTCTCCTTGTCTCTAAATTCTCTGTCTATCTAAAATTATTTTGCAAAATAAGTGAGTTTGTAAAAGTCTTCAGGATTGTATCATTTAATAGAAAATTTTGTATGTTCATTTATATTATTTTATCTAGGCGGATTCAATAATTCATTATAGAGAACTGTTTTTGGAGTTGCTAACACAGGGAGAGTTAATGAGAGAAAACAATTACCCCTGAGTAAAAACTCTATTAACGACTGCTCAATGAATTTAATTCTTTCTGTAATACTGCAACCATTCATTCACTTTTTGGCATGCTGACTTACATTAGATTTTTTATCAGTAGTTTGTATGTAGAGACCTGAAACAGTCTTCTAATTATTAAAGCACCTGGGAACATTCAACCTGAAGTGACCTAAGCTTCTACTATAAAGATTAGGATATGGCGTTAAAAGTTATTAGTCAAATATTAAGAGATAAAAGAAGCAAGTAACTAAAATATGCTCACCAAAGTTAGATAGTCTTAAATGTCACCAGTGATCATTGTTCAAATTGTGACACTGAGAGAAATATCTGTTGTTTGCTCCTTCCAAAATATCAAGTCTTTCCAAAATGACTAATTAAGGACTGCTGATTCAGAACTGTAATTGTTCGCTTGAGTTAGGATGCATGTAATTGAATCTTTGAGTCCAGAGAGGTTTGTATAAAATAAAAATGATGGAATAATAGTTGTAACTGCACATATCAAAATTTTGCTTCAGAAGAATATAAAAAACACCAGCTGAATAAAAATGGACAATAACCTTTTACACAATTTTGACTAAGTTTAAAATATTTGCTAAGTAACATCTATTAGCAAAGCACTATACTGAGTGTTCCAATATATTCAAAGATGCATAAATTCTGGCATAGGTCCTTGGTTAATTTGAGGATTAAGAAAAGTTAACAAATACTATACAAGGCATTACAGAAAAAAGAAGAGTATTAATAAAGAGGTGCAAACACATTGCCTACTCAAAACTCTGAAATTAATCATAATTTAAATGAACTCTAACTTTTCTATGAATATCAAGGTAAACGTGGTTTTGGAGAATAAAATCAGTGTTCAATGTAGGAATGAATTTCAGATGGATCTGAAAGGAAGGGTGGGATTTCAATAGAAAGAAATGGAAGGAAGAATATTTTGGATGAAAAGAAATTGACAAGTCTCAACTCATCATGTTTTTCTGAGCCATGATGTATGGGTAAGGAGATGGAATATGTTTATATGCATCCCATAGCTGTAGCTATGGATTCTGATGCACAATATTTTCACTTTATTTTCAAGAAAATTTGCCAATTTCCTTTGCATCTCCCCTTTGATTGAAGGGGTCATTTTTACTCACCAGTGCAAGGGCCTTTTTATTTCTGATGTGTAATTATATTTCAGAGAATGCCGTTTGTGTTATTTTGATTCCTTGGGAACTATTGATGTTTTCTTTATGGTCTACTGTATTGATGTCTTTTGTGACTGTTCTGTGAAAGTTTGAAATATATATTTTGTCTCGGTTCAAATGTCTTCGTGTGTATATCTAAATGTGTACATATATACAGACATATATGTTTATACCTTTGATTATGTTTTTAGATCATCAATATTTATCAATATTTTATATTTTGTCTGAGATTATGAAGGATGTCTTAAAATCTTCTGTGATTAGTTGGGTTTCTGTGTAGCTCTTCTTGCATCAACTGTTCTGTGAATTTTGTTGCTCTATGATTGGGTGCTAACTATTAATCATTTTTTTATTTATATCCTCCTGGAATATAAGGTGCATACAGAAATATGAACCAATCATAAGGGTAGTGTCTAATGACTCATAACAGAAAGTACACCAGGTCCAAAGCAGCCAATCAATAACTAGAACATCACCACCACCCCAGGAATGATTATCCAAAAGTAATCATTATATTGGCTTTGAAAATCAGGTTTAGCTTTTCTGGTTTTTGTACTTTTTATAAATGGAGTTATACAGTTTTTTTCCCCACCTAATGTGATGTTTGAAAGCTTTATCCCATAGTAATAGTTTGTTCATCGTCATGGGGTATATTGTATTCCATTAGTCACTGATGGACTGCTCAGATCTTCCTTCAAAGAAGACATGTCCAACTGAGGGCAGTGTGGTCAGCAAACAGCCTCCAGCTGTTGGCTCCTTCATGTTCTGCCTTAGCTGCAGAGCCCCCTCACTAGATGTTACATGCTACTCAGGGCAGCCTGCATTTAATTACTGAGCTTGACTGCGGTGACATAGACCCCACTATTTCAGTCAATTTAGACACCCCTGATGGGCAGTGTACATTGCTGAGATCCCCACATGTTTGAGTGGGCCTGCGTCAATGTTTAACTTCTCCCTCTGTTAAATCCTACATCCCTTCCCTTCCTTTCCCTTCCTGTTCCATAATAAACACCTGGCACTTTAAGCTCCATCTCAGCATTTTCCTCCAGAGAACTTAACTTGGTATCCCATTAAACAAGAAAATTTTTATCCATTCTACTATAGAAGGATGTCTGTTTGCCTTCAGTTATTGGCTATTACCAATGCAACTACTATGAATATTCCAGTACATTTCTTTGGGGTATATATCTAAGAGTAGAATGATTGGACACAGGGTATTTGTTTAGCTTTAATATATATATTTAAAATGTGTATACCAGTTTACCACTGGAATATGAGAATTCCAGTTGTTCAACACCTGCACCAAACCATGGTAGTATTTTCAAAAATAATTTATCCTTTCTGGAGAGCTTGTAGTAGTATCTGATTGTAGTTTTAATGAACATTTCTATGATGACTAAAGGAATGCAGCAAAATTTCCAATGTTTACTGGATATTTGGACATGTGTATACATTTTTGTGTGAAGTGGCCACTCAAGTCTTTGGCCAATTGGATTTGATCCTCCTGCTTTTTTCTTATTTAAGAAAATTTCAATTTTATGGATGTAAATCTCTTTTCAGATATATGGACTGTAAATGCCTTTTCCTCATCTAAGCCTTACTTCCACATTCCCATGAGTTTGATTAATGGAAGTTCTTCATTTTATTGTAGTCTAATCATCATTTTTCCCTTTAAGTTAATAATTTTTGTTTCTCCTTTAACAAATGTTTGATAATCTCAAGGTAAGGATGATATTGCCCTGTTTTCTAGAAAAGGTTTTGTTTAACTTGCCACATACTGTGAGGTAGTAATGAAGAGCTATTTTATTTCCATATGGAAATCCATTTGACCCAGTATCCTCTATTGAAAAGGCCATTCTTTATCCACTGCTTTGAAGTGCAAGCTTTGTCATAAAGAAATTGACCATGTCTGTGGTGCTATCATTTGCCTGACTGGCTTCTATTTCTATCCTCACACTATAGTTTTATATAAGCTAATATCCAATTGTATTATTGCTCCAGGTTTGTTCTTTTTAAAATTCCATTGGCTATTTCAGTTATTTTCACTTATGTATCAATTTTAATCAACTTCTAAATTTCAGTAAAATAACTGGTAGTATTTTGATAATTAATGTATTTCATATAAATATGTTTGAGAATTGATTGAGTATAATTATTATTTCAAGTCTTGAAATTATATATCCTTACCTTTATTTATGCTTGCAAAATTTTCTCTTATATATTTTGTATTTTACAATGGATAATTAGGAATAAGATTCATTCCTTGTTATTTGAGGGTTTTTTGATGCACTTATCAATGGAATGTTTTAAAGAAAATGCATTGCCTATTTTAATACAATGACCTTGTATCTAGCAGCCTTGCTAACTTCACTTATTCTAATAATTAACTTTAGAGCTTTTTTTATTTTTCTCATAAGCAATGATTTTATCTCTGAATAATGAGAGTTTTGTTTCCAATCTGTATGCCTTTTAGTTCTCTTTTCTTATTGCGTTGATTAGGAATTCCAGTACCATGCTGAATAATAATAGTAATAGCAAGCGTTCTTTTCTCCTCCAATCTCAGGGAGAAAGATTTCAGACTTTTACAATTAAGTTTAATGTTTGCTACAGCTTATTTGCAAATAACTTTATGCAAATTAAAGAAGTTCTTTTCTATTGCTAATTTATTATAAGTATGTGTTATGAATGGGTCTTAAATTTAAGAAAATGCTTTCTCTGCATCTTTTGAGATGATGCTATGATTTTTCTCTATCTTATCTGCTAGTATGATGAATTACAAGTATCAGTCATTGTGTTTTGTCCTCCTAATGTATTGTTGCATTTAGTTACATTTCTTCTTAAGATGTAGAAACCTAGAAAGAGCATTTCTCCAACTCTAACAAAGAGAGAAATCTCAATAAACTACACATAATTTTCTTGAGCCCATCAGAGTGCTTAAGTTCCTGGGAGATCAACAGTCTGAAACTCAAAGTATGACAGACAGTACATGAGGACTAGTTCATCTGTGACAAAGTGTGGGAAGAAGAGGTACTGGCTACCATATAAATGGTTAAGAATAGGTAAGATACAATTTTAGCAAACTGCTTTAGTGCCAAATTAGAGCTAGTCTAAATATATAGAACCTTTGGGAATCCCAAACACAAGAGTAGTTTACACTTTCTCAGATCCTCTTTTCCATAGACCTTCACAAGCTATCACAGGAAATACTGAGGGCAGAGTGGGAGACCAGAGAGCACCACCCTCAGTGGTACAGGTGTGGAGGAGGAAATACACCACTATTGCATGAGAGGCATGAAACTACACATCCCTTTCTGGACCTTCCTCTCATGTGGATAAAAGTATTAACCACTGGGACAGTGGCAGCAAATCCATCAAATTCAGGACACAAATTAAGACCTATTACTCCTGGGAAAAAGGTAGAAGAAAAGTACATCTCTACCCTTGGAAGAGAGGCAGACAGCATTCCTGGGTCCATGATCTTACCTCAGAGAGAGGAAACTTTCTCACAGAAGGCCTGCCTTAGATATGAATTTGGATGCCACAGGGAGGAGGGGGAAGGAATACTGTGAAAGCAGTGCCTCTGAAACTGGACTCACAGGTTCTACCTAAGACTGAGACTGGACAAAGGAAATAAGTGATATGTCCCTACCAAACACAAGCCAAGTGAACACCACATAACAAGGAACAGCAGTGTAGCACTGGCAGAGAAAAAAGAGTGAAGAGATGGGCTCCATGTGTGGTACAGGTAAGCAGAGATGCCTGAAAACTGAAGGTGGAACAGAAATACTAAGAGAAATCTTCTAGCAATATAGCCCCACTCTAGGGATTTTAAAATAATGTGAGCTATAAGTTAAAAGGATATAGTGGATGCAAATATTCTCGCTGACCTGATTCTGTAATAATTAGGGTAGGCTAAACATTCGCTATATTAGAAACCATGCATGGGTCCCCAGACCTAGTTTTTCTCCCTAGGTCTGGTTTTTAGAATGCTGGTGATAAACTAAGCCTGAAATTACACATAATTTTCTTGAGCTTATCAGAGTGCTCAAAAGAAAAGTGCTGTATGGGAAAAGACTGTAACTCTAGGTATCTTTGGTCAACCTTAAGACATATAGCAGGGGAACGGATGTGGCTGAAATGGTTGGACATCCGTCTCCCAGGTGGAGGGACCTGGGTTTGATCCCCAGGAACTCCCGGTAAAAACAACAAAAAAGAAAAATATAGAAGGTGCGTGGGCCACCAGGTCCCATGTGCGGGTGAGCCACCAGGCCCTGTGTGTGGGAGCGCTGCCAGGCGCCACAAGTGGGTGAGCCCCTCAGGCCCGCAAGTGGATGCACCACCAGGCCCCATGCATGGGTGTGCCATCAGGCCCCATGAGCCACGCAGCAAGATGATGACTTGACAGGAGAGTGACACAAGGGAAAGCCAAGACGAGACCTGCTGAATAACCAGGAACTAAGGTGGCACAGGTGGTAGGATGCCTCTCTCTCACATTGGAGCTTCTGAGGATTGAATCCCAGTGAAGACAGGAGGAGAAGGATGAGAAGAGAGGGCAGGAAATGGACACAGAGAGTTGCCCAGCGAATTGACAAATAAAACAGCAAAAATGGGAGGGAGGGGCTTAAAATGGATAAAAGTAAATAAATAAATCCTTTAAAAAATGTATAAGGGAGTAAGATACGGACTATAGTTAGTAGTAATGCTTAATGATGCTCTTTCATAATTTGTTAACAAATGTTTCAGAACAATGCAAAGTATTTGTGGTGGGGTGATGTGTGGGAGCCCTGTATGATGTTATGCATGTTTATTTTGTAAGTTCACAATGTTTACTGAACATTTGTAGTTTATGTATGTTCATATATGAATGATATATTTCAATAAATTGCTTTTTAAAAAAAGGATATAGTAGAAAAGGTAGACAATATCAATAAACTGATTTCAACATCAACAGAAAAATGAAAAATATAAGAATGACTCAAATGGAATTACTAAGAATAAAAAAAATTAGGACATCAGATATGAAGAATTGCATCAATGTGCTCCTTAGTATCCATAACTCAATGGAGGAAAGAATCACTCAACTTAGAGGTAGATCAGGGGAAATTGCTAAAACTGAATATAAAAAAGTTTAAAAAGAGTATAAAAACACAACACAAACTAAATAAATCAATAAATAGAACATCCAATTGCTGTGAGACAATATGAAATGATCTTACATATGCATGACTAGAGTCCCAGAAGGAGAAGACAGTGAACATTAGGAAGAAGAAATATTCAAAGAGATAATGGCTGACAATTATCCACAAACAACAAACTACATGAAGGCAGAGCTATATCAAGTTCAGACAATACAGGTCAGAATAAAAACAAAACCATGGCAATAAAACCAGACCTAAGCAAATCAAATCCAAATTTCTAAGGACTAAAGTTTAAGAGTAAATCTTTAAGGCAATCAGAGACAAAAAAGGGTACATTACATACAAAAGAAAAAAGATAAGAAATATAGAAATCTTCTCAACAGAGTGACATCTTTAAAGTTCTACCCTCTTCTTACCCTTCTCCTCCTGGGATTCAAATGATACATATATAGAATAATTTGATATTCACTAATAGATATTTTAGGCTTTGTTCATCTTTTGTTTTCTCTGTTTTTAATATTAGATAATTTCTATCTTCCAGCTCATTTAATCTTTCCTCTTCCATCATTATTCTATTCAATGCAATTCAGTGACATTGGATTACAACTTTTTTTTTTCAGTTCTAGAATTTCCCTTTGATTCTTTTTTATTGTTCTATTTCTATGCTTAGATTTCCTAGCTTTTCATATCTTTTCATTCATTGTTAGAATAATTTGCTATACTTTGTTTAGGATAGATATAATAGCCATTGATACAAGCAAACAAACAACAAAAAACCTCTAGTCACCTCAGTGTCAGGTTTGGTAGATTTTTTTTTTTTTTTCTTGAGCTAGTGTTCAGTTTTTTCTTTGTTCTTTGTATTTTTAAATTTTCCTCGGCTAACTGTTCTTTCTCTTGATTTACCTGGACACTGCCTTCCTTCAACTTGAACTACAAATTCTGGTTCTTGGGCAGCAAGATTTTCTTTCATGAGTTTAGATGTCTTTTCATTATTTCTGAAAGATTTGTATTTTTCTAATGGTTACCTTTAAACTAATAACTTCATAAAATATTCTTAGTCTTTGGTTTTTATTACTATTTACTCTTTCCCCACTATTATTACTGTTAAAATTATCTAGTAATCTTTTCTTTGGCAACCCTTCCATTTCATCCACAATTTACTTTGAAGTATTATTGCTTTAATTCTCAGTAATTCTTATAAGGCAATGAGCAATTATATATAACTTTTGGTTTAAGGTTCAAAATATATATTTCTACTGGTAAGAAAAAAGTAGAAAGTGATATTCACGTAAAATAACTAGCATTATTAAGGGGATTTGAGGAACAGATCTTAGAATGACTTGAACATAGATTAAATTTAAAATTATTATAGTAGATAAGAGTAGAAAGGTAGTTTAAAACAATATTAAGGGTTTTGAGTTCCCTATTTCTAGGTCACATACATTTTAAGATCTCAAGTGGTTTTAATAAAGATAAAACCAAATATTCTATGGTTATTTTGTAGATAGTGATCAAGTGGTTGTTTTTATTAAACTTTTCCAAGTTCCATTTCATCTATTTTGAAATGGTATCTCAATTGGGTTCCTCAGAAGCCAATACTTAGGTAAGGATTCATTTCCAATGGCGAATTGAGGAAACACTCCTGGACAAAACCTGCAAGAAAGTGGAGGAAGGAGAACAGGAAAGAGGGAATAAACCAAGCAAAAGTGCAATTTTAGGTGACGACTCAGTCTTAGCTATAAATTACTCCAGAGAAATTGTTTCTGACTCCAGTAACTGCATCATCATTTATTGACTGTAGTCTGACTCATTTGCCTCCACTCTCTACTTGCACAGGAAAACCTGCTCCGGTACCCAGAGACCAGTCTCCCAAAGAAGAGTTGCAGCAGAGAATTTGCTTATAAAATCGAACTCAGATTTTAAGGTGGGCGAGCGTCACGCAGAAAAGGTACAAAGGATCTGGGGGAACCTGGGCCAGGTAGTGACAGTGTCCCGACTCGAACCTTATCTGTCCGTCTTCCTCCACACCCACATTCAATTTGCGCCCATCCGTAAGATATCTTAGCATTTACTCTTTATGAATAGTGTGGAATAGCAATCTCATTATATGTGGAAAATATAGTTATTAACTATATTATTAATAAAAGATATAAATGTATTATTTAAAGTTAATATTTTAACATTGAAGAACTGAGTATACTGTTAAATAAAATAATAAGAAAAGCATGGTAATTTTATCCAAAGAAAATAATTTTTTTTACAATAAAATGAAATCCAGAGGTCTCGAGGAATTTTACAAAATCCTGGTTTCTAAAGTCAACCAACTACTTAGGATCAGAACCAAATAGTTAGTGACAGGCTTATATAAATTCAGTTAAAAGATCTTTTTGCAGTTCTATGCTTTAATTTTCCTTAATTTCCAATATCTGTCACTAAAACCACCCTCATCTGAATCCAACCATTGAATCCGTCTGTGTGTGTGTGTGTTTATGTGTGAGTGTGTGCATGTGTTGGGGGAGAGTGGAGGGGAGGAAAGAAGAAGGAAATGATTTCTAAGACAGGAATAAGTTCCTTAATGCTGAGAGTATTTTAATTAGAATAGTCTCTTACTCGCGTATCTGTGAATAACTATGTATTATAAATGCTATTCCAGTCCACTTTGATCTTCTTGAAATGAAAGTAGCAGGATTTTCTGGTTATATTATTAAACTTCTTTAACCCACATGAACTAGGAGATGACAGTGCAATAATAAATAAGGGAAGTTTCCTGTAAAGATAGCAATCACTAAAATTTTAGCTGAATTTCACTAAACTATGAAAACTTTTAATTTTAAAAGTAGGCCAAGAACGCCTCAAGATTAGATTTTAATAAAGGATTGCAAATACCATATTCCTCTAAATTTTGATGCAGCTAGCAAAATGGTTGGCATGTGAAAATGAGGACTATTTCCAAATAAAGCTATCTGATTATTTGCAAACATCTAAGTAAAAGAAGCCTTGCCCCAAATTCATTAAAAAGTTTTGAAGGTATTTTATTTTTACAGCATCTGTTCACATATTTCTGGTTATCACTGCAAGTTTCTTTCCATGGTTCAAAGGAAAGAATATACTTATCACTTTTTCAAATATATTTGAAAGGGAATTTTGGATAACATTTGTTGACATGGTTTCATTCACTGCTAGGGAGAGGAAGATGGAACCAAGTTCTCCAAATGATGACAGCCTAAGCCAGTTCATTCAACTTATAATGAAAAAATATACCTGCTGATTTCTATTGCTGGAACTTTCTGCCCTGTAATTATGACTTCTAGGTAAGGAGGTAAGAACTGGTCATGGAATTGCTAAGAATAAATTGCTAAGAATATTATATGCATGAATATTTCATGTATTTACATTGACTATGGCCTCATCAGTAAGAAATGTAAAAATTCTACTATAACTTCCAATCTTAATGTTCATAGTTCTATATAATCTCTTTCATTGACACTCCAAGATGATACCTTTGTAATGTCAATATTATACACTGTAAAGTCATCTCAAAATCCAGCTTTATCCTTCCAAGAACTTAATCTAAATAGACCACTCAATGTTCCATTACCCAATTTTTTATGCAATTTAAAAAATTTTTATATTCAAATTTTTATATTAGTGTTGGGTTTATAGAACAATAATGCATAAAATACAGGATTCCCATATACTCCCCCACCAAAAACAACTTGCATTGGTGTGGGACATTTGTTACAATTGATAGCAGCACATTTTTATAATTGAACTATTAATTAAATTTCATGGTTTAACTTTGGGTTCCCTTTTAGTGTAGTGTCGTTCCATGGATATTTTTTAAACTTTTATTCTGTTACCATATATACAATCTAAATTTTCTCCTTTAATTCACAAATAGATATATATTTCAGTGCTGCTAATTGTGTTCATAATGTTGTGCTATCTCCACCACCATCCATTACCAAAACATTTGCATCATTCCAAATAGGAACCCTGTATATTTTAAGCCTTAACTTCCTATTCCCTGTCAGTACCATATCCCCTGGTAACCTATATTCTAGATTCTGACTCTTTGAGTTTGCTTATTCTAATTGTTTCAAATCAGTGAGATCATACAGTATTTGTTCTTTTGTGCCTGGCTTATTTCACTCAACATGATATCTTCAACTTTCATCCATGTTGTTACATGTATCAGGATTTCATTTCTTTTTATGCTGAATAACATTTGATTGTATGTATATACAACATTTTATTTATCCATTCATTGTTTGATGGTCACTTGGGTTTCTCCCATCTTTTGTCAATTGTGAATAATGTTGCTATGAACACCGGTGTGCAAATATCTTACTGAGTCCCTGCTTTCAATTCTTTTGGATATACCTAGTAGTGGGATTGCCAGGTCATATGGTAGTTCTATACTTAGCTTTCTGAGGAACCACCAAACTGTGTTTCACAGCAGTTGCACCATTTTACATTGCCACCAGTAATGAATGAGTGTCCCTATTACTCTGCATCTTTTCCAAAACTTATTTTCTGTTTTTTTTTTGTTTGTTTGTTTTTAATAGTAGCCATTCTAATGGGTATGATATGGTATCTTGTTGTGCTTTTGATTTACATTTCCCTGATGGCTAAAGATGTTGAGCATCTTTTCATGTGCTTTCTGTCCATTTATATATCTTCTTTAGGGAAATGTCTATTCAAGTCTTTTGCCCATTTTTAAGTTCGTGTTTGCCTTTTTGTTGTTAAGTGAAGGATTGCTCTATAGATTCCAGATATTAAACCTTTATTGGATATGTGGTTTCCAAATATTTTCTCCCATTAAGTTGGTTGTCATTCTACTTTCATGATAAAGTCCTTTAAGGCCCAAAGGATTTTAATTTTGATGAGATACAATTTATCTATTTTTTGTTGTTGTTGTGCTTTGGGTGTAAAATATAAGAAACCATTGCCTAATACAAGGTCTTGATGATGCTTGTCTTCATTTTCTTCTAGGAGTTTGACAGTTCTAGCTCTTATATTAGGTCTTTCATTCATTCTGAGTTGATTTTTTTAATATGGTGACAGGTAGGGCTACCCCTTTGTTTCTGCAAGTAGAGGTCCAGCTTTCCCAGCAACATTTGTTGAAGAGACTGTTCTTTCACAATTGAGTGGTCTTTCCCACCTTGTCAAAAATCATTGGTTCATAAATGCGAGGATTGATTTCTGAGCTCTCAATTCAATTCCATTGGGCTATATGCCAGTAGTGATTATTGTGGCTTTGTAGTAAGTTTTAAGATCTGGAAGTGTGAGTTTTCCAACCTCATTCTTCCTTTTCAAGTTAGCTTTAGCTATTTGGGTCTCCTTACTCTTCTATGCAAATGTGATGATTGGCTTTTGTATTTCTGCAAAGAGGTTGATGGAAATTTGATTGGGATTGCATTGAATCTATAAATTGCTTTGGGTAGTATTGACATTTTAATGATATTTACTCTTCCAATCCATGAATACGGAATGCCCTGCCATTTATTTAGGTCTTCTTTGATTTATTTTAGCAATGTTTTATAGATTTTTGTGTACAGGTTCATTACCTCCTTGGTTAGATTTATTCCTAGTTATTTGATTCTTTTACTTGTTATTGTGAATGGAATTATTTTCTTGATTTATTCTTCTGATTGTTCATTCTTGTATATAGAAATTCTACTGATTTTGAGCTGTTAATTGTCCTCTGCTACTTTGATGGATTCATTTATTAGCTCTAGGACTAGTTTTGTTGTCGACTTTTAGTATTTTCTGAATATAAGATCAAATCATCTGCAAATAAAGAAAGTTTTATTTCTTCCTTTTCAATTTGTATTCCTTTCATTTCCTTTTCTTGCCTACTTTCTCTGGCTAGAATTCTGGTACAATGTTGAATGACAGTGGTGCTAGTGAGCATTTTTGTTTAGTTCCTGATCTTAGAGTGTGTCAGTCTTTCATCATTAAGTATGGATTTTTCATATCTGCCCTTTATCACATTGAGGAAGTTTCATTTTATTTATAGTATTTTAAGGTTTTTTTTCTTTTTCATGAAGTTGTTCTCTATTTTGTCAACTACAATTTCTGATCAGTTGAGATAATCATGTGGTTTATTTCCTTCATTGTGTTAATATGGTGTATTACATCAATTGATTTTCTTATGTTGAACCAATCTTGCATACTGGGGGTAAATCCCATTTAATCATGGTGTATAATTTTTTTTTAAGCTGTGGGTTTTGGTTTGCTAGTATTTCATTGAAAATCTTTGCATATATATTCATAAAAGATATTGGTCTGGCTTTGATATGACAGTAATGTTGGCCTTACAGAATGAATTAGGGAGTGTTTCCTCCTCATCAAATTTTTGGAAGATTTTGAACAGAAATGGAATAAAATGTTCTTGAAATGTTTTCTAGAATTCCTCTGTGAAACAATCTGGTCTCAGGCTTTTATTTGTTGGGAGTTTTTTTTTATTTAAAAAGTTTTATTTAAATATATAATTCATACATGAACATACATAAGCAAAAACTTCGTACTAACAGGTGTGAACTTACAAAACAAATATGCATATCATCATAGAGGGCTCCCACGCATCATCCCACCACCATCACTTGGCATTGTTGTAAAATATGTGTTACAATCTATGAAATAGCTTCAAATTATTACTACTAACTATAGCACATGTCTTACATTTGGTGTATTTTCCCCAACCCACCTAATTATTAATACCTTGAATTAGTATTATATTTGTTATAGTTCATGAAAGAATGTTCTTGTATTTGTTCTGTTAACCACAGTCCACCTTCCACCACAAGATTCTTTGTGTTATACGGTCCCATGCTTTCGACAATCCATTCAAAGTGTACACTCAGTGGCGCTCATTGTCATCACAGAGGTGTGCTGTCATCACTTCAATCAATTATAGAACATTTTCATTACTCCAAAAGGAAAAATCCCATACACCTTCCTCCCCATTGTTGTCCCTTAGAATTGATATATCTTTTTGCCATTGCTGCAAAAATATTACAATTTTACCATTAGCTATCATCCATAGGTTACATTGGTTGTAATTTTCCCATGTATTACCATATACTTAACACTTTGTAAAAGAAGAATATTCTTATATTAATACTATTAACAATATTCATCCACCACCGAAATCACTGTTATACAGTCCCTAGATTATTCTTTAGCTTCCTTTCAATTGAGATTTACTTCCACAGACTACCCCTTTCAACCACAATGACATTTATAAATCAGTGCTGTTAGTTTTACTCACTATAGTATGTTACCATCAACTCTTCATTTCTATACTTTTACAATAAATCTTATTAAAAACTTTACATACGTTAAGCATCAGGTCACATTCTCAACCCACATTCTATCCCCTAGTAACCTATACTCTAGAGTTTTCCTTTTTGAGTTTACTCATCATATTTAGTTCATATTAGTGAGATGATATTATATTTGTCCTTTTTTTCTGGCTTATTTCATTCAAAATAATGTCCACAAGATTCATCCATGTTGTCATATGCATCCTCATTTCATTTTTTCTTATAGCTGAATAATATTCCATTGTATGTATATACCACATTTTTAAAATCCAGTCATTGGTTAATGGACTACTTGAGCTGTTTCCATATTTTAGCAATTGTGAATAATGATGGTATGATGGTGTGCAAATGTCAGATCGTGTACTTGCTTTCAGTTCTTCTGAATATATTTCTAGTAATGGGATTGCTGGTTTATAAGACAGTTCTATATTTAGCTTCTTGAGGTGCTGCCAAACAGCCCTCCACAGAAGCAGCACTGTTCTAAATTTCCAACAGTGAAGGAGTGTTCTTCTTTCTTTTCTTGGGAGGTTTTAGATTACTGATTCATTATCTTTACTAGTAATTGGTTTGTGGAGATCTATTTCTTTTTGAATCAATGTAGGTAATTTGTGTGTTTCTAAGACTTTGTCAATTTCATCTAGGTTATATAATTTATTGGCATACAGTTGTTTATAGTATCCTCCTATAGTTCTCCTAATTTCAGTGGGGTTGAAATTTTTTATTTTAGTTGTTTTATCTTTCTTTTTTTCTTTTTCAATTATAGCTAAATTTTTACCATTTTTTTAAATTTTTCGAAGAGCCAAATTTTGGCTTTGTTGATCTCTCCATTTTTTTTTTTTCTATTTCATTTATCTCTGTTCTAATTGTTATTTCCTTCATTCTGCTCACTTTGGGATTATCTTGCTCTTCTTTTTCTAGTTCATTAAGTTTTGAGGTTAGGTCTCTGATTTGAAGTCTCTTTTTTTAAATGTAAGTATTTAGAACTATAAATTTCCTTCTCAGCACTGCCTTCACTGCATGCTATAAGTTTTGACATGTTGTATTTTCATTTTTAATCACCTCAAAATATTTCCTAATTTTGGTCCTGATTTCCTCTTTAAACTATTGGTTATTTAAGAGTATGTTGTTTAATATCCACTTATTTGTGGCTTTTCCATTTCTCCCTTTGTTATTGATTTCTAGCATCATGCCATTGTGATCAGAGAATATGCATTGTATAATTTCAATATTTTTCAATTTATTATAACTTGTTTTGTGACCCAACATATGGTCTATCCTGAAGTATGATCTAGGTGCATTTGAGAATAATGTGTGTTCTGTTTTTGTTGGGTGAAATCTAGTTAGTTTAGAGTATCATTCAAGTCTTATACTTACATATTGATCTTCTGACCAAATGTTCTATACATTTTTTAGAGTGATGTATTAAAGTTTCCTATTATTATTATTATTATTTTTAAAGACTTATTTATTTATCCCCCCCTTGCTTCTTGTGCTTTACTGTGTCCATTTGCTGCGCATTTCTTCCATGTCTGCTTATCTCCCCCTGGCTGTGAGGTCCTGCTGCATCAGCCCACCGTGCCGCGCGGGCCGGCCTGCTCTCACAAGGAGGCCCCGGGAAGCGAACCCTGGGCCTCCCGCATGGTAAACGGGGGCTCTATCGATTGAGCCACACCCGCTTCCTGCTGTGAGGTCTTGCTGCATCAGCCTACCGCGCCGCAAGGACCGGCCGGCCTGCCCTCACAAGGAGGCCCCAGGAAGCGAACCCGGGGCCTCCCATATGGTAAATGGGAGCTCTATCCATTGAGCCATACCCGCTTCCCTTAAAGTTTCCTATTATTAATGTAGAACCCTAAATTTCTCCCTTCAGATCTGTCAGTATTTGTGTCATATATTTGGGGGCTTTGCTGTTAGGTGCATATATATTTATAATTGTTATATCTTCCTGTTGAATTTTCCCCTTTATCAATATATAATGACCATGATTGTCCCTTGTAATTGTTTAAGTCTATTTTATGATATTAGTATAACCACCCCAGTTCTCTTTTGTTACTTTGCATGGTATAATATTTTCCATCCTTTCATCCACAACATACTTATATCTTCAAATTTAAGGTGAGTCTATGTCTATGTGCAGACAGCATATAGTTTTTCATGTCTTTTTTTATTCATTCTGCTAATATCTGCCTTTTTATGGAAGAATTTAAATACATTTACATTTAAAGTCACTACTAATAATACAGACTTTTTCCTGCCATTTTGCTATTTATACATTGTAAATCTCAGGCAATTTTGTCCCTCACTTCCATTAATGCCTAATTTTAGATTTATTTGATTTATTTTGTGTTGTACCATTTTTAGACCTTTCTCATTTCTATCTGGATATATTTTCCACCTATTTTCTTTGTGGTTACCATTGGGTTAAAATTTTACATCCTAAATATATAACAATCATATTTGGTTTGATACCAACTCAACTTTAATAGCAAGCACATATACTCTTCTTATACTGTATTAGTCAGCCAAAAGACTGCTGATGCAAAATACCAGAAATCTGTTGACTTTTATAAAAGGTATTTATTTGGGGTAGAAGCTTGCAGTTACCAGACCATAAAGCATAAGTTACTTCCCTCCCCAAAGTCTGTTGCCACGTGTTGGAGCAAGATGGTTGCCAACATCTGCCAAGAGTTTGGCTTCCTGGGTTCCTCTCATCCCAGGGCTTGTTTCTATCCAGGCTCAGCTGCCCTGTTCTCTCCACAAGGCCAGCAGTAGACTGTCAGGCGATATGCTCTCTCTCTGTCCCTGGGGCTTGATTCTCTCCAGGCTCAGTTGCTCTGTTCCTCTGTGTGCTTACTTCCCAGGCTCCAGCTCAAAACTCCAAACTCCCTTCTCTGTGGTGCAGTTTCTCTGTGAGTACCTGCCCACCAAGGGGGTGGAGATGCAATGCCCTACTGACATGGCCCAACCAAAGCCTTAATCATTATTTAATCAAGTAAAAGTGAAATCTCTGAATCCAATATAATCTAATATGCCTGGAGGGACAGACCAGTTGGCAAACATAATCCAATATCTATTTTTGGAATTCATAAACAATATCAAACTGCCACATATACCCTCTGCCTTCTCACCTTTTTTTTTCTTGTTACCACTTATATTTTTGTACATTGTATGCATAAAAACCAATTTATCATTACTTTCTTGTATTTGCATTTTTGAACCTGTAGGATGATGTGGAGTTACACACCGAACAATACATTATAATAATACTAGGTTTATAATGACTGAAATGGTTACCTTTACTCTTGGTCTTTATGCCAATTTGTAACAATGTTTAGTGTCCCTTCCTTTCACTCTGAAGAACTCCTTTAAGTATTGCTTTTAGGGCAGGTCTAGTGGTGAGAAACTCCCTCAGCTTTTGTTTATCTGAGATTGTTTCTCTCCCTCATTTTTGAAAGAAAGTGTCTGGCATTTATTTTTATTTCAGCACTTTAAGTATTTCAACTTACTTCCTTCTTTTCTCAATGGTTTCTAATGAGAAATTAGCACTCATTCTAATTGGGATTCCTTTATATGCAACACATTGCTTTTCTCTTGCAGCTTTCAGTACTCTCTCTTTGTCCATTCCATACAATATATGGTGGGGTGCATTTTTCTTCATGCTTATCCTGTACGTTTTTCTCTGTGTTTCTTATATATGTATATTCGTGCCTTTTGCTAAATTTTGAGAAGTTAGTTGCCATTATTTCTTTGAATATTCCTTATGTCCCTTTCTCTCTTTCTTCTCCTTCTGGGACTTCCAAAATGTGTATAATGGTATGCTTGATGATTTCCCAGAGGTGTACCAGGTTATTTTCACTTTTACTTTTTACTTTCTTTTCCTCAACCTGACTTATATAAAGTGTCTTATCTTCAAGTTCACTGATTATTTATTCTGCCAGCTCCAAAGAATTACAAAATATGCTTCAGAACTGCCTGTTTAATAGTTGTTTTGATGGAAGGACTGAGGCCTTGAGATGCCTACTCTGCCATCTTCCCGCAATCTTCTGTCTTCCCATTATGATGTATTGTAGGTGGATGTGAGTTTGGGCCAATGAAAGTGAAGAAATGCAAAAATTTATGGGAAAGACTAGTGATGGAAGATATTAGAAATTATAAGATGACAGATTCATCCTAATATGAAAAATTTATATATTTGATTTTTTTTTAAAGTTATGGAAATTGAGACTACAAAGCAGTAGAAACACTCCTAAATTTATTGTAGTTATGGGAAGCAGTGAAGGACAGGTTCCACAAGGATTCACAGAGATGAGCCATCTTGGAAAGACACTATCTGTTTCTGTAGTAGCAGAGGATGAGATAGCCTTTGGTTAAGTATTTTCACACTTTTTCATTTCTACATAAAAATTACATAAATATATGATTTAGGAAAATTCAACTTATTTAATGATAAATTTACAAAAAACCCTGATAAGATAGGGCAAAATGGAGATACTGAAAATGGGGTAAACTTTTTCTTTAAATTAAAAAAGAAAAAAGAAGAAACCATCTGATTAAAGGAGATCCTTGGAGGAAAATTTCAAGAATAGATAGGTGAACATGAGACAAAAGAAAGAGATGAACTATGAGGTAAGTAAACTAAGTAAAGAAATAGAAGAAAATCTCATGAAAGAAGACAAAATTGAGAAAATAAAGTGCATAGAAACTGTGGAAAACATTGTAAGATGATGGAGGATAGAAACGAGGACACCAGCTAAAATGAAAAAGACACACTAAAATTGTGCAGCCACCATGGAAGACAGTATGGCAGTTCCTCAGAAAGTTAAATATGACTTAACAATCCTATTCTTAGGTATATACCAAAAGAATTGAAAGTAGGGACTCAGATAGATATTTGCTCACCAATGCTTATAACGTCATTATTCACAATTGCCAAAAGATGGAAGCAACCCTAGTGTCAATCAACCAATGAATGGATAAATAAAATGTGGTATATACACACAACGGAATATTATTCACCCATCAAACAGAATGAATTCCTGATACATGCAACCTTGAAGACATCTGTTGAGTGAAATAAGTCAGATACAAAAGGACAAATATTATATGATCTTACTGATATGAAATAATCAGAATAAGCAAATTCATAGGGTCAGAAACCAAAATATAGACTACCAGGGTCTTGGGTGGGGATTGAGTATAACAAGTTAATGCTTAGATTATAAAGAGTCCCTATTTGGGCTAATGAAAAAGTTTTGGTAATGGGATACAGTGATGGTAGCACAACATTGTGAATGAAATTTGCAGCCCTGAATTATGTATTTGAATGTGATTAAAAGGGGGGAATTTTAGGTTGTATATGTGTTATTAGACTGAAAATAAAGGGAAAAAACAACAACAACATAATGCTACCCCTAACAACAGGAAAGGCTGAGAATATAACTTTTAGCCTAATAGTCACAGAACCAGCTAGATTATACTTTACTATGAAAGAAAGGTAGAGTTTCTACTTAAGGGATGCTAGCGACTTCTATCAAAATTCATTAACTCTGGGGAGGTAGGGAGCAGGGGAACACTGGGAAAATAGGAGAGAAGGATAGGCAGGATTTTACTGGATATTTTATTGATATTTAGACCATGTGAATACATTACCTATTCCAAAATAAAATATAAAAATTTGTGATGATTAAACTTATAGCAAATCACATATAGATAATGGCATTATATGCATAATAAAATAATAAAGATGAAAAGATGTGTGGATAGGTTGAGGAATAAGAAAATGGTATGGTTTTCTTTATTTTAAAAGAAGCTTTAGATTACATAAATGTTACATCAAAAATCAGGGGATTCCCATATACCCTGCCTCTCCCACACTTTCCCCGATTAACAGCTTCTTTCATTAGTGTGGTACTTTTGTTACAATTGATGAACACACATTGAAGCATTGCAACGAATCATGGTCTATAGTTTACATTATGGTTTACACTTTGCACCAAATAATTTTATAGGGTTTGACAAAACGTATAATAGCCTGCCTGTGTCCATCACTTCAGTAATGGTATTTGATACCTATAGTGAGGATGTTTAATAACATTGAAAAACACTGGGTTATCACAAAAATATACGTTGGCAATAAGATGTTTCAATTTTTTCTAATTTCTAATATGATAAAAACCATATCAGAGAATTTGGACGTTATTCCAACAACACAGAGATTTCTGAAAGCTAGATATTAAACTTTTGCAGGAAAAAAATGAATAATTATCTACATAATATTTTATGCCTCTTGTCTGTATGTACACATTTGGTTAGCAAAATTTTCATCCTAGGTTAGAAAAACGTTTATTGTATTTTGGTGATTTTTAATAAAAAATAAATGATTTTTATTCCATTTAAAGAGGGGTATGATAATTATGGGGAACAGAGCTTTAAGAAGGCTCAGGGGGAAATGTCAGTACCAGTTTAAGAATGGAAATATCATTTTGCATTTTCAAAAACACTAATGAGTTTGCTGTGAAATTCACAAGTCCTCTTATGAATTTTGAAGGGAAAACTTTACTTGATTAAATGGCACCAGACATAGATGTATATCAAATCATAACTAAAGTGCATACCATAGAAATGTTCATTGATGTCCAGGGAAGACAAGCTGTTTAATATTGCAGTGTGATTTGTGCTTATACTTGAGTGTAAATGGACCACAACCACCACAACGTTAAACTCTCAATTCTTGAATTTCAATTTCAATTGTCTTCATGAGTAAATAGCATTCCCTATTAAGATCCAGAACTCTTGCATTTCAGTTGTAAACATGGGAAATAACCTATGGCCTTCAGAAGTATGAACATTCCTGGCAAAATCTGTCTCCCCAGGCACACATGGGGCCTATATAAGTGCATTTCACATCTTAGACCCTGAGTAAATTTATGAATGTTTATTGAGTGAATTTTTGAATATTATCAAAATAAAATTGTTTGTAATTGATGGATTGCATTATTTTGTTGTCACCATTCAATTGAATGCAACGTATGTCTTCTGATTGTTACGTTCTAGAGGACTTCACCTATGTTTTTCTCCATAGAGTATTGCTGCAGGTTGTCCTATGGCAAATTGTACTTGCTGTGTTATTTCTCTTGAGGATATTACTTATGGAGATAGTTTGAAGCAAGAATAGTGGGAAGGGTTAACATTTTGTTTGGCCTGAGTAGTGCATAATCTTGGGGCTCCTGTTTCTCTGTAGAAAGATTAAGTAAGGCAACATGTATGAATGATATATTAATAAAACTAAACTAAAGAGCAATGGGCATTTGGTACTAACCAAAGGTAAATAATTCAGTATATGTTCTCATATTTCTGTGCTTGTGGACTATTTATATTCTTAACTATACTTAAGAAGGTGTTATGTTCTTTTTCCTTTATGCCTGTTAGGATCAGGACAATAATTAAAAAAAACAACAACAAATGGAAAAGAAGTATGGGCCTAGTTTGATGCTTCATAGTGCCAGGGATCTGGGCTCCTTCTATTTTGTAGAACTGCTATGCATAGTTCCCATTTCAAGGTCTTACAAAGGTCTAAGATCACCACTGCTGCTCCAACCATATTATTCACATTCTAGCTAATAGGAAGGAGAAACAGAACATAAATGGTAATGTCTTAATGAATATACTTACAACACAACAATCCTGTATACTTATCATTGGGCAAAACTTAGTCAAGGAACCAAATATACCTGCAAAGAAAGCTGGGATGCCATCTTTATTCTGGCTATTCAAATACTTAATGAAAATCTATACAAGTTCAGAAGAAGAAGGGGAACATGGATTTCTTTGGAAGAACTTGTTTTTCTGCTAAGAATTTTAAAATTGAGTTATTGGTAATAGGTTTGTGAATATAATTTTTTATTCACAATCTGGCACTTTTATTCTTTTTTTATTTTTCGGGTAAGCAAGGGAGTAAAGAGTTTATTAAGAAACAAGAAAAGAAATAAGTACACAACTGGGGTTGGCAGTTTATACCAAACCCAGCAGGTCTACCACCTAAAGATAACCAACAGCATAAAATAACTTAAGAAAGAATGCTGCTTCCCACCAACTTTGGGAAGATGCAGCCTCTGAAGGCACCTGGCCTTTCTCACTCTTGTGGTCCAGTATGTCATAGCTGGCCCCCTTTTTGGGCCCAATTACCACCATCTTCTTTGTCCTTTTAGTAAGAACATGTATCTTAAATTCTAAGTTTATTTCTTACAGAATCATCACCTTCCAAATGGTGATGAGCCATCATCCCTCAACCTCAATAGAATAGCCAGAGGGTTTTACACCCTGTCAGGCAGGGACTACTCCCACTAAACAGCAGGAAGCAGCTACAGAAAAATGACCATCGCAGTTCAGCTCCTGCTTAAGAATAAGGGTATAATGCTTGCTTCGGCAGCACATATACTAAAAATAGAACAATACAGAGAAGATTAGTATGGCCTCTGCACAAGGATGATAGGCAAATTGATGAAGCATTCCACATTTTTCAATTAAAAAATGGGCAAAAGATTTAAATAGACATTTCTCCAAAGTGGAAATAAAAATGGCCAAAAAGTACATGAAAAAATGTACCATATCACTAGCTATTAGGGAAATGAAAATGAAAATACCAATGAGATATCATCTCATACTGCATAGAATGGCATTATTAAAAAAACAGAAAACAATAAGTGCTGAAGAGGATGTTGAGAAATATGAGCATTCCTTCACTGTTGGTGGGATTGTAAATAGTGCAGCCTCTGTGGAAGACAGTTTGGTGGTCCTCAGGAAGCTAAATATAAAACTTCCATATGATCCAGCAATTTCTCTGCTAAGAGTATATCCAGAAGAACTAAAAACTGTGACATGAACAGGCATCTGCACACCGATGTTAATAGCAGCATTAGTCACAATTGCCAAAAGATGGAAACAACCCAAGTATCCACCAACCAACGAATGAATAAACATAATATGGTATATACATACAATGGAACACTATGCTGCAGTAAGAAGAAATCAAATTGGGACACATATGATAATATGGATGAATCTTGAAGACATTATGCTAAATAAAGTAAGACAGGCACAAAAGGACAAATATTGCATTGTCTCATTAATATGAAATAAGTACGAAGAATAAATGCTTGGAGTTAAAATCTAGAGTATAGGTTATTAGAAGAAAGAGGAGAGGTGAGAAGAACTACTGATGCTTAATGTATGTAGAAGTTTTAATCAACTTGAATAAAAGTGTGGAAATGGATAGAGTTGATGGTTATACTTCGTGAGTAGCAGCTGGTTAATAGGATTTTGGTTGAAAAAGGGTAGTCTAGGCATGTAAATGTCAATTGAAAGAAATCTAGAGAATAATCTAGGGACTGAATAACACAGTGAACCCAGAGGTGGATGAGAGTTGTGGTTGATGGTACAGATGCATGAGTGTCCTTCTGTGAGCAAGAATGGATGCACATCACTATTGCAGTGTGGTGGGAATGTGGAGAAGCATGGGAAAAATACAACTGGAGTGACCTATGAACTGTGGTTAACAGCAGTACTGTAATATTCTTGCATTAATGCCAAAGATATACTGTGTTGATAATGGGGTGTGTATAATTCAGCAAAAGGGGTGCTGATGCAAAATACCAGAAATTGGTTGGTTTTCATAAAGGGTATTTATTTGAGGTATAAGCTTACAGTTACCAGGCCATAAAGCATAAGTTACTTCCCTCACCAAAGTCTATGGCCAAGTGTTGGAGCAAGACAGCTGCTGACATTTGCCAGGGTTCAGACTTCTGGTGTTTCTCTCTTCTCAGGACTCAATTTCTCTCCAGTCTCAGTTCCTCTGTTTCCTCCACAAAGTCAACTGTAGATATAAGGCTCACTAGGCTTTGCCTCTTTCCACAAGGCCAGCTGTGAACTGTAAGGCAAATGACTCTGTCTCTTTTCTAGGGGCCTTCTCTCCTTCCTCACGACCAAGCTCCTCTGTGTGCTTACTTCCCTGGGCTCCGGCATTAAAACTCAGCATCAGACCTCCAACTCAAAAACTCCAACTCTGTCTTTTGCCATGTCTTTTATCTTTGATTCCCCACCCGCCAACAGGCGGAGCTCAATGCCCTACTGACGTGGCCCAATCAAAGCCCTAATCATAACTTAATCATGCCCAGATGAACAGACCAGTTTACAAGCATAATCCAATTATCTATTTTTGGAATTCATAACTATATCAATCTGCCAAACTGCTACAGGGGGTTAAAAACTGTGCCAAATGTATGCTATGGACCATGGTTGGTGGTAATAGCCTGATATTTTCCCATAATCTGTAACAAATATTCCACCATGGTGTGGTGTTTTGATGAAGGGCTGTTGTATGGGAATTCTACACATGCATGATTGTTTTGTAAGTTCACAAACTTTGTAATAAAAAAATATATATATATATATAAAATGATAGGGTGGGTTAGGGGAAAATACCCCAAATATAAGATATGGGCTATAGTTAGTAGTAATATTTTGACAATGCTCTTAGATAGTTTGTAACAAATGTTTCACAACAATTGATGTGAAGGGATGATGTATGGGATCCCGATATGATGTTATATACATGTTTATTTTGTAATTTCACAACTTTTACTATACACTTATTGTTTATGTATGTTCATGTATGAATGCTTCAATAAAAATATTTTTTTAAAAAGATAAGGGTGTAAACTCTGGGCTGGGGGAGTTGAGGCAGGTGAGTATAGGGAAAGAGAGAAAACAGCGGGACCTGGCAGAGAACATGGCCACGAGACCCCACCCAGAAAGCCTTGAGGAGAAGATTGCTACTAAAGAACAAAGCTGGAAAGATCCTTCTGAGGCCCTGGCAGGTCCCATTTGGAACTCTTTCCAGGGTTAAGTGGAAGCCCTGGATAACGCCAAACAACAGGCCTCCTTATTCGGCCCCTGAGAGCTAACAGATGGGGCAACAAATCAGAACAACAAACAGCTGGGACCCCTCCCCAACATTAAGAAAGGGGAGAAGGAAAGCCTTTAAAAAGGCTTAACCTGGGGCCCCACATGTGCATTCTCACCCCGTGGCATGTCCACATCCACATCTCAAGTTGTGGCACTTCAATTCTTAGCAGTTAAATATAAGAAACATTTGAGTTACAGGATTCAAAGATCCCATGACATAATAGCTTGGTAATTTGACATCAGAGGCAGAAATTTTGCTGTTCCAAGAGAAAGTTTTCTTTGGGTTCTTATAAAGAAGGCAGTTATTTGTGAGTATCATTTGAAAATTATTTGTGTACCAGTTGCCCTCTTTCAAACATGTGCTCCTTTAGGTTGAATACTGCTTTTTTGAACATATTTTTTTCTTCTTGTATGGCAATGTGCATTAATTTAATTCATGTTCAAACATTCATTGAATTTAATTGACTTCTGTTATTAAATTTTTATAAACATTTTACTTGCACACGATGAAAAATATTCCAAAAAATTCTAAGGTAGTAAATGGAAAGTGAAATATTACCACTTCTGATCCCAACTAACTCTTAACCCTTCCTATTTTTGTTTGTTCTGGTTGCACCTCCAAACTGCAAATAATATGCCCAACTATGAGTGACAAATAATTTATTCACCTAACACTAATGTTGATCTGCCCATTCTAACCAAGTTCTCTAAATTATACTTTAATCTTTAATTCTTCTATTAGTGTTGTTGCAGATTGGGTTTTCAAGGATACAGACTCTGTGATGGAGATTCATGTATAGGAAGATTATTGGGGAGTCCCCTGACAATCAATACCTATGTGGGAAGGTATGGGAGAAGGTATGGGAGAAGGTATGGGCCAAGGGAAAAGTTAAGTTGCCATGAAGTTTTGATAGAAGACTCCATACGCACAATAGCAAACTTGGAAGCTGGAATGACATTTCCGACAAGACTTAAGAAATTAGGTTGGGGGTTTCTACTACTTCATTAACCAGTCATTGGATGTAGGTTGCTCATATGACAGGGTTGGGTGTCTTTTCAGTCAATGACAATTCTTGGAGTTGGTTGGCAGCTGAGGGCGATGAGCTGGTTACAGTCCTAGTAGTGTAGGAGAATAGGTTCTTAAGTGCTGAAGCAGAATCTGAGCAGTGAACCACAGTGCCCACTACACTTAATGTTATCACACCTCTATTTTTGTCACCGAAACTTTTGATTGTATCTCTTGATTCTTAAGAAGTGGCTTAAAACACCAGTGTTATATTTTCACTCACATAAAAAAAGCAGGAGTAGGAACTCTGGGACTGGCATAGTGACCCTGTGGTAATCAGGAACACAAAAACCTTCTTTCTGTCTTTCTGCCTTTCATCTATACCACTGATTTACTTTTCCCAGTTTATTTCATATCTAAGACAGATCTTGGAGCTTGATCCCATTCCATTCCATTCCATTTAGCAGAAAGAAAGGGCTGCAAAGTATGTTACAGCCGACTCTTTACCTAATAGATTCTCCTAAATGGTGTTGGGACATGACATGGTCACATGGCACATTTAGGATGAAGGAAGAACAGGAAATGTCAACTTTTAGTTGAGTATATTGCAGCTCTGAAATAAAAACGGGATCCATTACTGCAGTAAAAGGATAGTGAATATGGGGAACCAATAATCTCTGATAGAAATATATATATATTTTTTCCCAGGGGAGAGCTCAAATGCAGTCCCACACTACCACAAATTACGCAGTTGAGTTTCCTACATTTGGGGAAATCACAGGGGTCAGCACATCTGGAATACGATCCACAAGCCTCGCCTTTGGAAAACCACCTTTGTGATCATGGTATCTCCCCTGCCTGGTAAGTATAGTTTCTTATATTTATACATCTATATATCTATAGCTATACTTATGTCATCTATATCTATAGACCTATTATTTTTTAGCTCTGGCAAACAATAATCATTTCTCTAATTGATTAAATATTGCTTTAAGGTATGTTATAATTGAATAACTGTCCTAAATATTATATTGAATTAAGTATTTTTAAGACTGTTGAAAAGTAGCTTAAAAGAATGTTATTCAAGTTACTTCACTTAAATACTAATATTTGGAACCTTTAATTTAGAAAGAAAATTCTTCTTTTCAAGCCCTACCACCCAGGTAATTCAAATAGCAGGGGAATTATACATATAAAAAAATAATAACCACGCTTTCATCTATGGTAACCTTTCAAATCTAAATGTACAAAATGTTGGAAACTATTAAAATAGTCAAAATGATTATAACTATAGTTAACTAAGGAGAGAATAGCCAAAGAATTCTTGTATTAAATTTACTTGATTATAACACATAGATGGTAGGAGACAAAAACAGAAATCAAGAGAGTAACAACAGCCAGAAAAGAAAAGATATCAAAAACAATTTTGAGAACACATATTCATTTACTTAACAATAGTTCGTTGCTGTTCAATATGTGTAGGGTTAGCCACCATTTAAGTAGGAGTGTGCTATAAGGAAATGTTGAAAAGTTGACAATTAGAAATCATGGTGAGGAGAGTAGGAATCAAATGGGGAAAAGGGCATTAGTAGTTATAATCCTATTAATTAAAATAAAATAAAACGTTATTCATCCTAAAATTAGAGTAGTTAATATTTGTCCTAAACCAAAAATCTTCTTGTTGTTACAGTATTAAAATTGTTGCTAAAAATTGACATTCCATAGTAAGGACTGTAAAACTGGAAGTTGTCCCAAGGAAAGAGATGAGTTGAATAAAGTGTAGAAAAATAAGTAACTGGGAATATATAACTATTGAAAAAGGAATGATTTAATAAATCTTCAAATATCTGAAGGACTTTGTACAAGTATGGTAATCAATATTTTCTTATATTGAAGACAGAACAAGGGAAACTAGGCTTAATATTAAGCATGATGGATTTGAGTTAGCACATAGTAAAATATTTTCTGACAGTGAGAAAGTTGAAGTGAATGTTTTGAAGGTCTTTTAAACCAGAATGGATTCTTACTTTTCTATGATGTTTTATACATTGTCCTGACTGATGATTGAAAAGATGGATGATATGATCCATTCTTAAACTTATAATCTCATGTTATAATATATGGATTTTGTGTGAAATATCTTCATGAATCCCCTCCACGAAAGTTAAACTAAACTATCTTTTTGTAGAAGAAATCTTATATTAAGACAAGTTGGAATGATATTGCAATTTTGATGTGACTTTTCCCGAAGTATATCATTTTTAATTTAGAATACTAACAGTGTGAAAATATGACTAAAACCAAACATCAAAAAAAAAAAAGAAAACATTCTTTTATATGTTTTTCAAACCTTAGATAGTTTAATAATCTTTAGCTGATCATTATTACTTAAGTAATATACCAGTATATTAGATATGTTTCTCACTTATAAAAATATTTAATATCCTTCTACCAATTGAATGTTTTTTTTCCAATATAAAAAATCATTGTGTTTCTATATACTAGTAATAAACAATCAGAATTTGAAATTTAAAAACACCATTTATATTAGCATGACAAAATATGAAATACTTTAGGTGAAGTCTGAATCAAGATGTGAAAATCCTGTACACTAAAATCAATAAAATATTGGTGGAACAAATTAAAGAAGATCTAAATACATGTAGAGATATGCCTTGCTCTTGTCCCAGAATACTCAATATTGTTAAGATGGCAATTCTCCCCAAATTCTGCATAGCTTCGTGGTCATCTAATGATTGATCAGAGGTTGTGCTCACACATTTTTAGTCAGTAAGTCTTCTACCCTCCGCCAAGTGATTAGTGAATCTGAACTTTCAAAGTTCAGGCAGTTATCAAGTCTTCCCTGCTTTACCGTCCATTATGCCCTCTCGTTTCCTCTGCATGTGCATCCAGTCTCACAGCCAGCCAGGGATGTGAGAATACTTGGGTCTCTCTATCTATCTCCTGCACATATGTAGGGAGCTGATCAAGGTCTTCTGTTACTGTCTCACTCCTCCATTCTCCTTATTGAAACTTTGGTTAGTCTTCCAGCCAATTGCTTTCCATGACCAGAACTACAACTTCTGGTTCATGGAGTCGCTAGCCTTTCCTTTTTTTTTAATGCCACTAAGATTGCTACCATTACTGATAACGCTGATAGCCCTGTGCTTTTCCCAAGCTCTGCTCTAAATCAAGAGAGCTCTCTCCAGCAGTAAACGTTTGGTTTCCAAAAATCGTCTGGTCCTGGTAGAACTACCATACTGACCAAGTTGGGGTTGGCATGTGGTTAGGAGCAGCCCCAAGAAAGAACACCCTAGACGTTCTGCTCTTACCTAAGGTTCAGTAGCTTTTCATGAATAAAAAATTCTCAAATTTTTGTGTGACTTTGATAGATTTCCTGAGATTTTTGACAGTTTTGTCCAATTGTATTGTTCCTTTTTGGGGAGAGGATAAGCTGGGTTCCTGATGTCACCATATTGAAGGTCTGCTCCTCTAGTATATTTAAGTGGCAGGGTTGTATATTGTGAATGTGCAGGGTTGCTAGATATGAGGTCAGAATACTTATAAAGAATTAAAAAAAATGATTACTCAGTGGTTTATTTACTCTGGTTGAATGGAGAAATATCATATTGGTTTTGAATTCTTTTAGATACAGGGAGAACGTCTATAGTCTGGGATTCTTAGAAATAGAATTACACTTTTCCTGTTATAGGCTTATATAAACAACATCATCTTTTCTTTAAAGGTCATCCACTGCACTTCCCACAACCAGAGAAGTCCCTTGGTATATTAAACAGCAAGGCTTTTCTCCATCTCCAAAGTTGGGGAAAAAATTATCAGGTTGTCTGACTTTACATATCGGTGTCAGTCCAGAATTCATGGAGCTGATTCAATTATTAGTCAGAGAATATGTCTCTGTTGCTTTCTAGGGTCACATCTGAAGGTTGAGAAGCACAGCCATTATTCTTGTATCAGCATCCCAGGCTTATCCTATATGCTCCTCTCTTGGGAAATGCAAGTTAAACTTTTTCAACCATTCAAAACTTTAAAAAAGTGACTTTACACATATGTGGCCTTTATTAAAATTTCTGAGACTTTCAGTCCAGATGTTTAGGGAAGTGCTGCAGAATGACAGGCTGGGCTTCCATCTATCCCGTACCATGCATTCTTAGGGGCCATCCACTGCCATGGTGTTTCCAGGTGCCTGATGCTGAGGAAGACATAACTTTTTCTTATCTGAAGCAGACTTCTTCATCTCTAGTTTATCTCAATGTTCATTTTTTTAAACAAATCAATTTTATTGATTCATATTAATAAAGCATAAATTTATCCAAAATGCACCATCAATGATATTCTGTATAATCACATAGTTGTGCATCCATCACTTCAATCATTTTAGAGCATTTTCAATATTCCAGTAATAATAATAGCAATAATAAAAACCAAACAAAACTCATCACCTCGCAATCTCTCTATTCTTCCCCTTCTGTACATAGCTGCTATTCTGTTTCCTTCTCTCTAATTTATTTGTATTTACATTTTGTAAATCCACCTTTTTTACAGGTGAATTTTAATTTTTTGAAAATTTAATTATAAATAGTTTACCAGTGGCAATGGCTTTGTGGCAAAAAATAATCTGTATCTTTTTTATGATTGTTCAAGAGTCATGGTTTCCTTCTAAGTAGCTCAGAGACAGCCTCATGAGTTATTCCAATTTAGGAGGACAACAAAACCTACTTTCCCAAAGATCATTCATGTGAAACCACCCATCAGGAAGGAAATTCTTTAAACCACTCTATGATGTCCACCCCCATACAGGCTGCCAGACTTGATTAAACCTTCTGAAAACAACAATTACACATGGTTATCCCTGAATAGCCTTCTATAGCTATAAGTTTCAATCATAAAAATGACAGGATGGAGTTTGCCATTATTCATCTAACTTAAGCTTATAGAACAGCTCTTTTGTCATTAAGTTTCATTTAATAGAAAAATAACTCATCTTTTGGTTTGAGGTCATTGAGAGCAGAATAGGTTAGACATGACTTCCTTTTTAGGGCTAGTTTAAACTGATTTAGTTTAAAATGATAATGAATTAAAAGAACTTTTTAAAGTTAAGTTAGAAGCCTCTAAATTGAATCTTTGAAATATCTTTACATATCATAATTGCATGGAGCATATTTTTTAGACTGCCTGCAAAAATTCATTTTGTTTATCATCCCCAGTCTACTATATATATATATATATATATATATATTTGTATTTCTTATAAATATATATATATATATATTTCTTTTGGTTAGGACAATTTTCATAAGCTTCCCTTTCTAAGTTAAAGCACTTTTATGAGATTTAAGCTTTGAGCATTGACCAAAGATGCAACAGGCTAGATTTTAGCTGTCCCCAATAATAACCCCTGAAAAGCAATGACTAATTCCATCAGCTTTCTGAAAAGGGTATAAATCTTGATGCTATCTGGTACTTTGTCTGCAAAGCAACTAGGGATAGAAAAACAAATAATCTACTTTTAATCTAATTGGATTGTTTAATTTTACTTGTGCATTTTCTCTGGTTTGTGTCTGTAAACATGAGCGAGAGTAACAAAGTTCACTTTTAATTTTAAATCATTATAACTCCACTCTAGTCATCAAGGGTCAAAGAACTCTTGGACCTGAAAGGACATCTACAAGGAGTTCTATTAGAAATCACTAGTAACAGAAACAAGTGTAAATTAATAATGTCTACTTTGAAAGAATTACAAAGAAAATAAGGAAGTAGAACACAGGCAATGTTTATTGAATACGGTCAATGCTCACCTAGGTTTACTTAGGAAAAGGAAAATGACTTTCCTTACCTATGAGGAGGATTGGAATAGTTAGATTACTCTCATCTTAAGTTGACATGTAAGTAATGTCTAATGCTCATATTTTCTCTGACATGTGTCTAAAAATAGTAATTTGAGAAAACTGTGATCAAATGAGTCAAATAATTTTACATTCACTGAACCAAATTTATATTGATTCATAGATTTTATAATCAAGATCATGTTGAGAAGGAGACTGAGAAAATGATGGAAAGGAAAGAAATGCAAAATGATCCATCAAGAAAAACTCATTCTAAAGGAATCTGAAATGGATTAGATCTGTTTGCATCTATCTGAAGTGAATTATTTCCTGTGGGCCACCTAAACTCTCTAGCATAGTACTTTGCAAACCTTATATTCTGGCAAGTATATAAAGGATAATATTCATAGGACAAGCTATTAGAGATTTGGAGAAGTCTATATTGCAAATTCTTTGAAAGATATTAAATATTTGTAATATTGTATTTGCAAAAAATTCCACATAAAATTTTTTTCAATAAAAATTTGAATTTTCTTCTGTGAACATTGTTTTTGTTATATCAGCCTTTTTGTTTTGCGTCAACAAAATTGAATTAATATAATACAATTATATTAATAGTTTTACACAGCACTTACTCAAGCCTTTAGTGATTATCTTTAAATGATTATCTTTTCATTTCTTGATAGATGCCATCAATGACAAGTATTTTTCATACATTAGTAGCTGCAAAAGGCTATGGACATTTTCTGTGCATGAGAAAAATCCTTTCTAAGCAATAATTAAAATCCTGATAGAATTATCTTTCAAAGGATATTTTGAGATTATGATAATTCTTTAAATCTAACACTTTCTATTTTTATTGGTTAACAAAAGTACTATTGAATTTTCTTGGTTGAAATTTCCAGATTATGTGAATAAATTTTGAATCCAATTGACTATTTCATGCCAAATACTTAAAAATTGATAAAGACTGTTCTTGAGTGTAAATGGTTATTGCTCTACTAATAGTAACAATTATTAACTAGCATACAAATTACAAAATTGTCTAAATATTATTAATGAATGAATGTTTTAATAGATTTTTTACTCTAAATATAAGATAAATGCTAAAAATCATCTCTTCATAAACAAATCAAAATTGCACAGCTTAATTAATTATCACAAATTAAAACCACCTGAGAAGTCCCTACTGAGAACAAGGTGGGGCAGACTTCCAACACTATAGATGCCCCTTCATGCTCTTTTCAGTCAATTCCCTTTGTCGCAGTTTGAAACTTTTGTGGACCCTAGAATATCATATCCTTAAGGTTAATCCATTCCTGTGCCTGCAAATCTATTGTAGGTAGGACCTTTTGATTAAGTTACTTCAGTTAAAGGCTTTTGATTAAATTGCATGACCCAGTGTAGGTCTTAATCCTCTTGCTGGAGTCCTTTATAAAGGGAGGAATAAAAAGCCGCAGATGCAAGAGAAAAGTTACAGAGACAGAGCGGAACCCAGAAGCGGAGAGTGAAGTCCCCAGGAGCCAGATGCCGAAATCAACCAAACACAGAAGCTGAGAGAAACCACTTTAGCTGGAAGATGAAAGCAAAGAGGCCTGATCAAAAAGGGAGAGACGAGCAGAGGCTACCATGTGCCTTATTGCCCATAACTGCAACTTGGGGAGAAAGGATTTCCTGAGGATGACTTGATTTGAACACTTTCGTGGCCTCAGAACAGTAAGCTTTTGACCTAAAAAATCCCCATTGTAAAAGCCAAGCCATTTCTGGTATATCACTTCCAGCAGGTTTTAGCCTACTAAAACACCCCTGTTCTCCAATTTAAATGTAACAATGACCCTGACTTCTAACACCATCATTTAAGTTAGTGCTTTTTAAGTTTTATATTAATAGATTCATACAGCACTTACTCAATTGAATGTATTTTTTTCCGCTAAACAAGACTTTTGAGAGATTTATTCATGCTATTGTTTGTGACAGTACTTTGATCATAAAATTGGTCTTAGGGTATGCATTTTTTTTTTTTTTTTTTTTTTTTTTTTTTTTTTAGCATTGAGAGCTACTGCCAGGTTTACAAAGTGGTTATACAAATTTACATTCCTACCAATAATATTTATGAGTTCCAATTGTTCTGTACATTTTATATTGTTAGAATTTGTATCCTAACAATATTGTATTGTATTCTAACATATTGTATTGTATTGTCCACATTTTGTATTGTTAAAATTCAACTATTGGTAGTGTGTGCCTAATGTTCTCTTGATATCACTTAATAAAATAAAATTTATGATCCAATTTTACACAAAGAGAGCCTATCAATTAACAAAAGAGCATATTAATTTAATACCGGATTCCTCTTCCTGGAATAAACTTAGCTTTTGTTTCTGTTATATCTTATATACTTCGAAGTATTCATTTACCATGCTCAATATTTTGGGATTTCATTTCAAATTGGCTTATTTTGATATGTCTTATAAAACAATACTCTTTTTCACCAGCATTTCTCTTTCAGGGATTTTAGCTAGTGATAAACTAAAACCAGTTACTAGCCTCAGTAGATTAATCTATTACAATTAAAAAGATCCATGACAAATAAAGAACTTTATTTATGTAAACAAGTTATTGTTTACGCAATAATCTGATCAATGGATATGATCCTGTGGAGATGTCAGAGCCGTGCTACATGACATAATTGCTACAGAGCTGTTTCCATTGATGGGTGTTATCCATAAAATCTTAGTCATAATGAAAATGCAAATATTAAGAGTGCATAAAATCAAAAGAAAAGCTAAATATTTTACATGGACACATAAAAAACTTCACTGTTGATTATAAAAGGAAATTGAAGTGATAAGACAACCTGAGATGATTCAGTGTGTTACCCAGGGAGGATGCTCATTGTTACAAATGTTATAGAGATTTCTCTGGTGATGGATGAAAAAATAAAATAAAACCTGAAATGCCAAAATAGTATTTATTAAATATAAGAGCTCGCAGAAAGAACTGTACATATCATGATCACTATAATCACAAATGAAAATTTTTGAATGATTTTTAGAAATATATTATTTTCCCAACTTATTTGTAATACAATTTGCAATATCATGGCATAGTTTGTTGCCATTTAGTTGCATACTTGAGAAACTTACATGTACCTAGCATATGATTTCATGGTACTGGCTTCTCAAGTAAGAAGTAATAATATTAGTTATCAGTATTAGAGAATGAATTAGCTATATAAAACCATCACCAGAAGCAGTAAACTTAAGAAATCAGAGGATAGCCTTAAAACTCCACTCTGACCAAGAACTTTTAATTCTTCCAGTTAATAAATGAATACATTTCCTTACATCATCAAAAACATATAATCTACACAGCAGAATTTCTGAAATAGGCACAAACTCTGATAGAATTTAAGAGTTTAAATTTAAATTCTTATAGAATTTAAATTTCACTTTTATACTTTATGCAGCATTTTTAGAATGTATTAAAAGATGTGTTTTATGATTAATGACCTTTGTTTTTCTAATGTTTCTTTTTCTTCTAATCTACAAAATGCTTCTCATGCTAACTATGATTATGACTTTTATGCATTATTTACACATTAGTAGAGAATTTGAGTGCAGATCAAACATAATTTGAGTTTTAGGTTACTTTGAATGCTAAAACAGGTGGGACAATGACAGAAATCCCTACAGCGCTCAATCTGCATAGATAGATAATTCAGAAATATTTTTGCATTTATCCTGATATTTAAGAACTTGCTTAATCTGATCCTTTTACATTTCAAGCGTAGCTTTTTACTAATCTAACATTTTCACATTTTAAGCCAGTGTGGCCAATTCCTTTTTCTCTGAGCCAGTTTTATACACAATGGTACCCATTTTTAAAATATTACTTCCCTACCTTTTGTTACTTCCATCTTCCATTCAACCAAACATTTTTTTAGAAGTCCAAACCAAATGACATTCAAAGTCATAGTGGTTTGTTTTATCTTGTATCCTTGGGCAGCTACATCACATACTGTCTGTGCCTCATTTTTGATATGTATCATATAAATTAAATACTTGGGTGACTATTTGTGAACTGAGCTTAATCTGACCAAATTGATTGTACCTCTTTAGGGTGGTGTCTTGTCTAGAATTTTGTTTTATTATCTAATGGGTCTAGCAAGAAGATGTGTGATGTTTCAAATGAGTTTAAGGGCAGAAATACTCTGGATATTTGTTTTCACATTTCATTAATGGAAATACTTGCAAATTTGACCAGTAAATATTAAAATGTCACTATTTAAGCAGTGAATGATGGAAAGGAAAAAAAAAAAAATAAGAAAAGATCCATCAAAATACAAAAACTCATTCTAAAGGAATATATCAGGATTGGACCTGTTTGCATTTATCTGAAGGAAATTATTTCCTGTGGGCCACCTAAACTCTCTAGCATAGTACTTTACAAACCTCATATTCTGGTAAGCATAAAAATGATACTATTCATATGGGAAACTAGTAGAGATTTGGAAAATTCTATTTTGCAAATTCTGTGAAAGATATTAAATATTTGTAATATTGCATTTGCAAAAAATTCCAAAGAAAAGTTTTTAATCAATAAAAAATTCAATTTCTTTCTGTGATCATTGTTTTTGTTCTATCAGTCTTTTTGTTTTGTCAAATCCAAGTACTGATCAAGACTTTCAACGCTTATCTTTCCAGATTCATCCATTATTGTTCTAATTTTTTCTGGTATCTCATCTTGACATTTTATTTTAAAACAATGATAAGATAGCAACCTCTAGGATGTTCAGAGAATCTTAGTGGCTCAGAGCACAGGAGTAAATATACTTCTGTCTGAGCAGTATCTGGGGAATTGGACCAACTTTTCACAGTAATTGTGACAAGAGAAAAACGATAAATAATTTGACAACTGCTTTGCACTATCCATATTCATTCCAAATGCATTCAACCAATTTATGTTGAGTATGTATTAGATGCTAAACACTGTTCTAGGTAGTGAAGAGTCAACTCCGAACAAAGTAGGCCAAGCTTGCGCTGTGCTGAACACTGGAGTGGTTTGATCTAAGCAGTGAGAGGAGAGTGGTAAGAAATGAGATCAGAAAATTGCTCTTGATCAAATCATGAAAGCTTCATCAGAGATGGAAAACAGGTTTCTAGTCTGTGTATGATGGAACGCCATGGAGAAGACTTGAGCAGAGATCGTGAAAGACCTGATGAAGGTGTAAAATTTTATCTTGTCTGCAGTATGATTCTCACAGTTGAACTCTTCTATTATTAGTTTACTTTTAAAAAGTTATATGTAAATAAACATATGCAAATCATATAAAATAAATGTAAGTATGTAAATTATATATAACTATATATAAACTAAGTATATGCAATTATGTATAGATGTACGTATAACTATATATAATCAGAATTTTAATAGTGGTTTCCTCTGGTGATGGAAACATGGGTTCTATACAATCTTCATAGTTATTCCATATGGATGTTGGGAGGCAAACACAAGTTTTTACACAGTGGTATCCTAATTTGTCACAATGCCTTCAGCTTGTCTGTAATCCATATCCACCGATACTATCTTTGTAAAATAAAAATTTGTTGAGGTTCTCACTGATTAAAATCCTTCAATGATTCTCTACTTCTGTCACATGAAAACTCAGATATTTTAAGGGAACATAAAAATCATCACCCTCATATTTCCTTATTGTCCTCTTCACAGTGGATTCAAACCATTACCATATTCTAGCTGACACCCTTGCTGTCCACCAATGTCTGAACTCTTTCTAGCCTATGCATTCTTCTCTTTTGCTGCAGTTCTTTCCTCTATCCCCCTTCTTTTCTCTTGCTAAATATTAATTCTTTGGCACAAAGCACACAAGTATCAACTTCTCAAAGGAGACATCCTTGTTCTTCCTCTGGTACCCATTCAAGGAGAGCCTATGGCATCCACTGTTGAACTCTATTAAGGAATCTGCTCTATTGCATGGCAATTGTCTCTTTACCTGTCTTTCTTCCCACTAAATTGTAACCTCTGTCACATCAGAGACTATAACTTTATATTTCCAGTGTTTTTTTAATTGCCTGACAATATTTATTACTGAATTTCTTATTTTCATGCAATCAACAGCATGCTTTGTGGTGTTCTATTTACAAGGAACTTTTTAACAGCTGAACAAAAAGTAATGACTAAGTCAGGCAAAAACGAAACTGTATAAGACAGGATTTGGGAGGTGATTATTACTAAAAAATCATGCTAAAGGTGTATTTGATGCAGTAAAGAATTATGAACACATATTTCCCTGAATGGATCTGGTTTTACCACTCTTATTACAATTCAAACTGCATGTAATGCCAGCTTCATCTCCCTTCTAGAACAAAGTTCTTTCTCTTGATGAAACTCTTCAAGGGCTCCACATAATCTACTGCTTAATGTGCTAATTTCTTATGGTACATTCAGTCTTCCACATTGGAACCCTTATCTATGATAGTAGAGAAAAAGAGGTTACTCTGAAAACATTACTGTCTGACTTCTCTTTCAAATGGGAAGAACAAAATAATTCACTTGGGCATATGCTTTCTGTTAAGGAAAATACCAATGTGGGCTTTTTGCTATGTGATTGTAAATCTTCAGAGCATTGTCCAGAAGGCAGAAGTGAGATAAAAGGAATTAAATTGCTTTGCATAACACAATAAGAAAATATTTTAGCTTATTCAGGCTACAAGGAAGGATGAGAGGATCTTAGAGGTAGCAAGGGCAGGAGAAGCTTCACAAAATAACAATATGCTACTTAGTTTTCCGTATGATATAGGGTAGAAGAGACCAATGCAATCCTTCTATTTGAAATCAAAACTCTCTAGTTTTAACTAGGCATGTGGATTCCATATGAATGTCTACACTGCCTAGCTTCTTCTTCAACTAGGTATGGCCAGGTGACTAATGAGTGCCAATCTCTTTTTTGACCAGAAGAGATGTATGGATCTCCTGGTTTTCTGTATCAAGAAGAAACCACTTTCCTGGTCTCTCTCCTTTTTCCTTCCCATGGATTGGCAAATGGTGGGCAGTAGCAGCCTCCTTTTGAGCATAATACAACTACCACACCAGTCGTCTTTCTTGCCTCTGGACTAACATGTGAGATAGAAATAAAGCCCTATTTTGTTTGAGACACTGAATTCTTGCTTCATCTTGTTTCAGCAGTTTAGTCCCTAACTATTAAAGGATTACTAATATCTGATTGTAAGTCTTTTCATATGTTCGTCTGCTATTCACTCTCCTTGTTACTCCAATACGTCAATGAAAACCTCCTACATTCTTATTCTTATGTAAGTGATTGGCATGTGCCCCCAAAATAGACAATTTGGCAAATAATAGATTTGCAGAAATTAAGAATCAAGTAGATGCAAAAAATCAGAGTCAGAAGTGAGGATGAGAAACATAAGCTGTCTTAGAATCCCTGGAGAAATGCAGATGAAGAAATCAATTTTATTCTACAGTTGTCCTACTAGTTTTATTTGAAGTTTAAAACAAGCTATCCTAGCAGAAGGCAGGACTTGAACTTCTCACATCAGTGACTCTTGGATTACATACTTTTCCTGCCTCATCTCTTACTATTCTTCATTAATGAACCATTTGTTCTATTGAAAATCAATAAATTCCCTAGCTTTAGAGAAGTTCAGCTTCTTAAGCAGATTATTTGCTTCATGCTGTCCACTCATCCCTCCCTCCCTACAATGCCTCTATTTTAACAATTTGTTTTCAGGAAAGTTTGAAGACCAGTCTTGTTTATAGATACCAAATGTATTTAAAGAAACTTCTTAGTAGTATCCCTAGTCTCTTCTTTTATGATACCTGTTTTCATTTTTTATATAAAATTGTGTCTTTGACTTAGCCATGTAAAAAAAGAGGTAATATTGCAAGCTTATAAATATCTGGAGGTTACAATAGGTTTATAAAATTTCCCACACATACATTTAGTATTCTTACTTTTAAATAGTTTCAGACAATGGAATGATTCAGGTAATGGGCCATGTACCTTGACTCTATAGCCCAGAGATTTTAATTACATGTTATCAACCAGTTATTTTTATGGTTGGGGTAAGGGCAGCTGAAACTATTGGTTACTCATTTTCATTATGAATTCAACTCCTTATCCTTAGAATTCTTCACTTCACCTACTTGGAATCTTTCACCTATTTTGATCAGAAAATTGTCTTTATTTTGAGATTCGACATTTTCTCTTACCAATGATATATTTTGAGACAATTTTAGCATTTTTCTTCTCTTTGAATTTGCCTTCATCTCACAAATGTGAGATCAGGAAATGATTCATTTATTTATTAATTTATTTCTTATTTAATGAAAACCTTACTGAATCTCTAATATACTAAAAAAACTGGGGACACGAAAAACTGAGTAAATAAAATCCATGTTCTCTGATGTATATTGAAGTGATATTAATGATCTTCAGTCCCTTCAAACATATTGTTAGCACGTTGTCTATAATTAGAATGCAAACAAATTGGGGAAAAAACATTGTAACAATGTTAACCAGACATTTTGGAAATGATATGATAGACAGTGGCTTGATGCCAGCCAGAGGGGCCCTTCCTACCCAGTGCAGAGGCTGCTTCTATGAATGTCCGCGAGAGGCAGGACATTCATTAGCTCTGAATCCCAGCTTTAGTGTTTGCATTGCGCTGTGAAGAAGCTCCCTGTCACTCTTGCTGTTGCACTGTGTCCAGTGCCTCCCACCAACGGCTTTAGAACCTCTTCTGACGCCACATTGGATCTGGCTCCTAAGACCTGACATTAATGGTATCTTCTGCTTTCTTTTGATCCTCACTCTGATGGACTTTGAAGACTCTGGTATCCTCCACTTTAAAATGTACTGTTTACCCTCAGCCTGATTATGGCACATTGGTTATATTGGCTGCTTGCATTTAAATAACCAAATCTATTGCACTGAGCATTCTAACTACCATCCCATGGAATCTGCTTGCAAGTGCGCTCAATTTATTTTTTATTTCAATCTGCTTTCGGGTTGTTATAACTTCATTTACATGACAGTCTTGTCCTCAAAAACTTGAGTTGAGAAGGGGTAAACATGTAAACATTGTATTAAAATTATGTAAAATTTTAACAGTAAACATTTTGCCAATATAAACAGCAGCAGAGCATTTTATTTATTAATTTTCCAATCGCTTGCTCAAGCCCATGCTGGCCTTATTGGTTGCCAATGCTATATCTTGTTTAACACTCTTGGATTTTACTATAGCTCCTCTTGAAATTCGCTTACAAAGTCTAAAGAAGGAGAAAGTCCAGCATCTATAACAAAGAAGAGGGTCTGAGTCTGAATTCCTTACTTCAGCCATTGATTCTCACAGTCACAGCTGTTGAAGTTTCTAATTCAAACAAGTCATCCCTGCACATGGTCCATCAGTCCCTTCTACTCAAACCTATATGTAATGCAGGAGTTTTAAGGTGTACTTCCAGAGACTGTATCCTCCGGCCGACCTATATGCCAGCAGTGCCTGGAATCTCAGTGGAGCTGCAACTCCTACCCTACAGCTCAATGGACTCATCCAAGTAACCTGGCGAGGAGACGACGATGGACAACAGCCATCCCAGGGAATGGAGAGGGCCTGCAGCTGAAGGCAAGATAATCCCATCCACTATATCCATGGAATATAAGCCCTCTCTCACTTGGAGGTGGAGTGGACATCACC